>CAUYPO010112515.1:0-19843 GCA_963574435.1 Cheirogaleus major
CAAACCTGTCAAGGACCATCCCTTTTTATGTGGTGGTATTATAGATGAAAATTAACTCAGCCACATTTTTTGAAGGCTAACTTAGGAAATCATCCAACTATTTTGGATATATTTAGTAATTTCTTTAATATTCTTTAAGTATTATTCAAATATTGTTATTAAAGATTAGTAACCTTTGGCTAAATTAGCAAATCATTCCTCAAAAAATAATTTTTAACTACAATATATTACCTTGTTCATAGTACACCTGTAGATATTGATCACTTGATTTATAGAAAAAAGAATGAAGTATTTGTGTGCAGAGATAGCTTTTAAACATTTTCCCCATAGTTTTTAGTGTACTTTTGTAAAATGGGCTTATTGCTTACCAACTTTCCCAGTTTTTGCTGTATATGTGCATATCGGAGTAGTTTTTTTAATAATTGTGGTAAAAACACATAATATTAAGATTTATTATCTTAACCATTTTTAAGTGTTCAGTTTAGTATTGTTAAGTATGTTCACATTGTTGTGCAACAGAAGAGATCATTTTAAGTACCTGTTTATTATTTCGCTTTTCAAGTCCACTATGATGACAAGACAACAAATACAGACTGAATATGATGCACTAGTCAAAAGCTCAGAGAATCTTCTCAGTGCATTGCAGAAGAAAAAGCAGCAGGAAGAGGAAGCAGAAAGGCTGAGGCGTATTCAAGAGGAAATGGAAAAAGAAAGAAAAAGACGAGAAGAAGATGAACAACGTCGAAGAAAGGAAGAAGAGGAAAGGCGGATGTAAGGCATATATATTGTTTTTCAATTAGAAACTTAATAGAGCAGTGAATTCTTGGTAGTGATGGTAGTTAATGACTATTCTTAAAACTGTATTCTGATTTTAACGAACTAATTTTGGAATAAGTTTGAAAATTGAAAAAATAAGCTCATTTTATAATAATGATAACATAAAATGATTTTAACTATAATCTGAATTTTGGTTAGGTTCTTAAACCTGAGGATTTCTTCTTTTTAAAGCTATGACCTGTACATTAATTTATAAGCTAGATAAAAGGCACTTATACTTTTCTGCAGTTTTACAACTGATAACATTTTGGGAGATGGCCACAGTAGGGTAGAGAGAAGGAATGTGAGTTGTTTGGTTGGAGAGGGAGTAGAGGGAAGCACATGTAATTAGGGCCTTACAGCCAGGCTTTGTAACCGGGTTAATCTAGAGATGTTAAAGGTTATAGAATGTAACTGTACTTGTTTTATATAAGAAGAATCTCTGTCAGAGTAGGTTTTGTTTTATTCAGAGTAAGTCCATGACGTATGTGGCTAGGAGGTTAATTTGAGTTCTTAATCTGTTGTCTATTAATAGTTAAATTGGCTTCTGAAGGATTCTTTATTTTTTATTAAGTCTTTGAAGAGTTTCCTATTTTTTGTTAGGAAACTTGAGATGGAAGCAAAGAGAAAACAAGAAGAAGAAGAGAGAAAGAAAAGGGAAGATGATGAAAAACGCATTCAGGTATATATTTATTGGACTGGATTTTTATCAAAATAGAATGTACAAAGTTATCAAAGAAGCAAAAACAAGATGTTTATTTGCTATATAAGCTGTCATTGATTTATCTCATATGAAAGGCAGTTTCTGAAGTGGTTATGGGAAGGGACTTGGGAGCTAGGGAAGTAGGTTCAAACCCAGGCTCTGTCACTGACAGAAATTGTGACATTGCACACATCATAATGCGTAACTGTGGGCCACAGTTTTCTATCTGTAGAGTTGGGTAAATAATAGCCATGAGCATTAAATGAGTTAACACATGTTAGAGCATTTAGAATAGTGTCTAGTTCAATAAATATTCAATGTTGGCATTATTGTACCTAGGGGAAAGTCAAATGAACATTCACCTTTTTTTTTTTTGAGACAGAGTCTCACTCTCTTGCCTGGGCTAGAGTGCCATGGCATCAGCCTAGCTCACAGCAACCTCAAACTCCTGGGCTCAAGTGATCCTCCTGCCTCAGCCTCTCGGGTAGCTGGGACTACAGGCACGTGCTACCTTGCCCAGCTAATTTTTTCTATTTTTTAGTTGTTTGGCTAATTTCTTTCTCTTTATAGTAGAGACAGGGTCTCGCTCTTGCTCAGGCTGGTGTCGAACTCCGGAGCTCAAGCAACCCTCCCTCCTCGGCCTCCCAGAGTGCTAGGATTACAGGCGTGAGCCACCGCAACCAGCCATACATTCACTTTTAAAATATTCTGTTTGAAAAAATTATCACATAACTTTGTAGATACTGGTATTAATGAATAAGGATTAAGATATTCTCTCCACCCCCAGTTTTCAAAAAGTCTCATGTCTGAGAATAATTGATCATGTATTTGAGTTTCTGTTTGTCATGGCTTTCGTAATCCATCCTAAGCATAACCAACAATGAGACAGAAGATATCAGGAATTTAAAGCATTGGTCCTAGGATACTCATGTGTTGTTTGGGATACTGTTATCACAGTCATAGAATTGTGAAGCCATGGTTCTCCTACCTCCTCTTAGATTTGGGAATGAGGAAAGATGGGAATGCGTTTGAAGCATTAATCATAATATAGAAGAAAACAGAGACTGAAGAGATTTGTGGTTAAACAATATCTATTCCTTAGTAAAGAATTTTACTAAGGAACAGTTATGCTTTGGAACAGTTATGCTTTCTCTGTATTTTAAGTAGTAATGGAAGTCATTGAGTGGACCAGTGAAGAACCCTTGGTGAAATGACTTTTCTGACATTGGCAGGCTGAAGTGGAGGCCCAGCTGGCCAGACAGCGGGAGGAGGAATCCCAGCAGCAGGCAGTGCTGGAGCAGGAGCGCAGGGACCGGGAGCTGGCCCTGAGGATTGCCCAGAGCGAAGCCGAGCTCATCAGCGACGAGGCCCAGGCTGACCTGGCGCTCCGGAGGTACTGGGCCCCTGGGTAGGGTGTAGCACCCTCTCATTTGCTTTCTTCACCTCTCTGCTTCTCATTTCCATGTGAAAGGGAATAAGAGAAAACTATATTCCATAGGTTCTGATATATTTGAAGTATTTTAAAATTTAAAATTGTTTGTATCCTCTTTTATACCCAAGTAAGTGAAGTAATTGATTTTCCATAAAATTGTTAAACTGTCGAAAAATATTAATAAAACTGTAGGCCAGGCAGGAGGATTGCTTGAAGCCAGGAGTTTGAGACCAGCCTGAGCAAGAGGAAAACCCCCATCTCTATAAGAAAATTGAAAAAAATTAGCTGGGCATGGTGGTGTGTGCTTATAGTTCTAGCTACTAGGGAGGCTGAGGTAGAAAGATCGCTTAAGCCCAGGAGTTTGAAGTAGCGTTGATGTATGAAGACACCACTATACTTTAGTCCAGGTGACAGAGCAAGACCCTGTCTCAAAAAGAAAAAAAAAACTAAAATTTCATTAATGAGTACTCTGTTAAGAAAATATTTCAACTTTTGCTCTGAAATTGTCTAAGAGTATTGTATATTAGGTAGACATCTAACTTCTAAATACTTGTCATCAAACACTGGCATAGAAATAAGTGACTATATTAAAATGCAGTTTATTATATTTGAGGTTGAGATTTTTTATTTTCCTAATGCAAAAACATTTTTTAAATATTTCATACACCCTCACACTTGAAATGAGAGAAATTTACCCTACTATGTCTCAAAATAAATTGGAATGCATTTCCAAGAAAGGAGGTAAAATACATTGAAATATATTGCCTTCTCAGGTTTCCAGATTATCCCTAAATACTGCATTATTTGTATCCACAGTGGAGTATGGAGGAATATGGAAGTTCTTATTAAAAGTTGCAGGAAGGTTTAATATAACAGATTGATTGATTAATTGATTGAGACAGAGTCTCACTCTGTTGTCCGGGCTAGAGTGCTGTGGTGTCAGCCTAGCTCACAGCAACCTCAGACTCCTGGGCTCAAGCAATCCTACTGCCTCAGCCTCCCGAGTAGCTGGGACTACAGGCATGCGCCACCATGCCCGGCTAACTTTTAGATATATATTTTTTTAGTTGTCCAGCTAATTTCTTTCTATTTTTAGTAGAGACAGGGTCTCCCTCTTGCTCAGGCTGATCTCGAACACCTGAGCTCAAACAATCCACCCACCTCAGCCTCCCAGAGTGCTAGGATTACAGGTGTGAGCCACCGCGCCCGGCCTAACAGATTTATTTTTTAAAAATTTAGAATATGGAAACATTAGTTATTTTAATTATTTACTTCTAAAAACAAAACTAGTTTGTGAGGTTCATTTATATGTCAGTATATCTGTTGTACACATACTGAGAAGCACATAGGAATAATATGCCACCATGCCTTTCTGAACTTCAGAGCACCGTTTATGACAAAATACAATTAAAGTACAACCACTGGATGGAGCTATTTCCTTGTGAGAGGCTCAAATTGCAAAGCAGTGGTTAGATTTTATTTAGTTAAAAACAAAGATGGAGGAGAAAAAGGGCATATTAAGTTGCCTTCACACTTTTTCTCATAAGTGATTACATTGGGGAATGCTAGGGTCTCATTGTATATGAAAGTATATTATATTGTAAATGAACTGAATAAGGCTATATAAGCAAAAGAAAGTCCAATATTTTGGCTCTTTATTAACATTTTACTGTAATTAAAATATTTTAGCCTGGCTATGGCTTTTGTAAATGCATAATCAGCTCAGCTGCTGTTCTGTTCCTTCCACTTGTGTTATGTCAGAATGGCTGGGAGCCTTTGTGTGTAACTGACTAGCAGCTAGGTCAGGCTTTTAAAAGACCCAAGCTCTTCCAGCTGCTATCCCTGATGTCTGTGAGTTGACAGAGCTGGCTTTATTATGGCTGAAGTTCATTTCTAAGGAACTCGTTAATAGAGTCATTATTAGTACTCATTGCCAAGCTTTATGTTTATGCATTTGAAATAATAAGCCATATCCAGAGCCATTCCATATAGTGTGTACAAGATATTGGTTCATAGGCAGACTCCTTCCCATCTACAGAAAGGTGCACTTCTTCCAGGGTGAGTAGTGTCCCAGAAAGAGTAGACCATTTAGGACTGTTAATGTAAATGACAAGTTATACCTGTGATTTAAGTTAAGCAGAATTAGCTAGTAATGAGTCCACCGTTAAGTAATGAGGAGGTATTCAAGCCATTATGACTTGGAAGGCAGAGGGTTAGTTTTAGTTCTCCCATGGACAGGCCTAGGGATGGTGTCCCCTCCTCTGGAATGCCCTTCAAATCCTTTCTGTCAGCTCTCTTCCAGGAAGCTTTCCCTGACTCTCAGGTCCTCATGAGAGCACCTTCCGTTCTGAACTTTGTGGTTATTTTATATTCTCTACTACAAGCATTAGCACTTTATGATGGTTGATATGCTATACTGATATTTGATGTTTGGTACTTTAATCTTACTCTGTGGGCTATAATTAAATGTTTTTGAATGTTTATTTTACCTTTGTTAGCACTGGATTTTTTTAAATGAGAAATTTATGAGTGAGAACTCTCTAAACCTGTTCTTAATATATTGCATGAAGATGTTCTTGGATTCTATGATGTGTTAAAAAATATATGTAGATTGATTCTGCTGCAACTTACAGTTTTAAGTTACTTTTTCAGCGTGGATTCCTATCCAGTGACTTCTAAGTAAGAATTATTCTCCACATATGTAATATGTTTTAAAATACAGTCTTAATCAATTTCACATGTGATCCTGATGCAAAGTGATGGTTTCAAATTACCTGAAATTTTAAAGTAGTATCCTGATTCTATTAAAAACACACCTCACATGAATTTTCTAATCTAAATGTAATATGCTTCCTCTTTAATTTTCACTGGATGTCTTTATTTTTTCCAATCATTTTTAATGAAGATTTAAAAATATATTAAATTCTGAGTGATCTTATCTGTAGATTAAAGATGATTGAGTTTTTTTAATCAATGAGTAAAGTAATTGAAACACAAATTTGCACAATCCAGATTATCACAGTTCAGATCACATATGATATTAACTAAAATATATTCTTTTCACAGAAATGATGGAACAAGACCCAAAATGACACCGTATGTCATTTCCCTTTACCCTTTTTTAATAGGTTGTGGGTACTTTTGGGGAGAAGCCGTTTCCTCATTGGTGTAAATTTCAAATTATTTTATTAAAAATATTAAATAACACTTTTTTTCATTTTTTCTTGCCCAGGAAAAATGTTTAATGCTGTTTGGTGCTCACAGTAGTTCATGATTTGGTTTCCTTCTTTGTATTGTGTTTGTTTAAATTATAGAACCCATTTTATTTTATCTGTTTTTAACTGTTCCTTACCTTACATCTTTATAGAATCAGGTGTGGAGGTATAAATAAAAATAATTAAAATATTTAGTTTTTAATATCATAGTTCATTCTATATCTAAAATAGGTCATAAGCTGAAGTTATATTGATAGTGTTAATTTTGGTGCTAATGTATCTTCGTTTTGGAAATCTCTCCACATAGAGAGACTCCAAGTAACATTTGGAATATAAATTAAATATATTTGTATATATTTTATATATGCTGTGTGTATATATATAAATTTTGGAACATGCATAAAATCTGAATTTTGACAGCTTTAAAGACTCCAGCTTTAAACACGCCACCTTTATAGTGATGATTCTCAACTCTATCAGACTCTAATACCAATACCAATAACAACTGTTTTATAAATGATGCAACCTATATAAAAGGAGAAATGATGGTCATTTATAATAAAACATATTAATTTATTTAATATGAAAGCACTTGCACAAAACTACAGTGGAAACAAGTAATCAGATATTTTTACTGATATTTAGAATCACCATGAATGCTAACTATAGCTACAAATGCAAATTGATATAGAAATGTTGTGTTGGGCACTAAAATGCCATGAACTGGTGAACAATCCTTTGTGAAGTTCTGAACAGAGCCAACTACAGTCTCCTCTCAATTAAATAATATCTGCATCCCTAGAAAAAATTCGTGAATATTAAAACCAAGCAAAAATATGTTGTTTGCACGTAAAACTTTGCTTACACGTAAAATATGTATTTGTGTATGTGTTTCACCTCTATATGTCTGATGGACATGTTAAAATTACACAGGGCTTGGGACAGTTAGTTCTTCCTTGTGCAGTACATTTGACATTCCTGACCTTGTACCTCAACAAATACCAGGAGTGCACTACCACAACATCACTGTTACCATAGTGCCACCAAAAATTTTGCAGATATCTTTGAGCATGCACTGTTGCCCTCCATTATTAGACAGCAGCTTTATAGTTACCATTTGAGCTTGAATTAAATAAGCCCCGCAACCAATGTCTAAGGTGAAGTTGTGAATATTTGCATATAGTTTGGTAAAATCAGAAAAAAGCACCTGGATGCAGGAACCATTTCTATCTGGTGAATTTGGTGTATATTTGGTGTAGGCCGGGCATGTCTTGGTGTAGGGTCAGATAGAATAACGAATCAGTAGAGATTGCCATCCATTGTAGTGTCAAGGCATACAGAGAAGTCTCTATATGATCAACAGATCAAGTGGTAATGAGCTTTGAAAGGCCATGGAATTCCTTGATTGAAACCTGCTATGGGAAAAGAAGTGGAGGAAGCATTAGGAGACAGAGATGGTAAAAACAGAGATGCTCTTGGATACTGAGACAGAAACCACGAGGTGGGGTGATAATAGAATTAAAAATACCTGTCAAAGTCATGCTGAGTTTGAAAGTTAGAAAATTCTGAGAAACTACTAGCATAAAGAGATAAGTGTATTGCTTAAAATATAATTTTTATTAGATTATATTGGTATATTTTATTTTATGTTTGCTGTCCTCCATCGTCAGTTTTGAAAGATTCCTTTTTTGCTGACTGTGCTTGCTGGGACAGACCTCCACCAGTACGTAATTGTAGCCAGTGTTCATCACAAGGAAAGAGGAATACAGGAGTCCTCTTCTCTTTTAGTCAGGGTCCCAGCTCTTGGCAGGCATCCAGGAAATTGTGCCTTACCATCTTCTTTTCTTATGATTTTTAATGATTTATAAGGGTTCAAGGTTATCAGAGTCTGTGAGTAGAATGAATGAGAAAATAATTATGAAAGAAAAGAGCAGGGGAATAAAATAATGAAGTTAATGAAGCGTTGACAAACACAATGAAACTTCATTCCATTCTACAGAATTAAACAAATATTCGGAAAAGTTACTCTCTTCTGGGCACTAAAAGAAAAAGAAGTTTTTGCCTTTGAGAAATGTTTATCCTTAGAAGCTCAGAATGCTTCAGATCTTTCACTTAATAAGTCCTTGTATTGGTATTCTCTTCTTTAAAAAAGCATGCTTTGGTTTAGAATTTTAGAGCTTTGAATACATCAGATTATTTTTAAAACTCTGGCACTGTAAAATACATCAGCTTAGTTTACCACCATTCTTTGTCTAATTAATATTTACTAAGCAACTCTGGAGCAAAAATCCTCATATAGCGTCTATATCCTGCCAAGTTCCTGTATGCATTTAGAACATGCTATTTGTATTCTGTGCATAAAAAAATACCACAGAAGCATGACTGTCATGAGATTTTATCTAAAAGTTGCTACTACAAAAATGGAGATGTGTTTAAATAACTTTAACTAGATTTAAACAAAAATTTTGCTGTGTTTTATGGCTAGATTTGGTGAAAAGTATATATAGACGTTTACAAAGGAAAATAAATGTGAATAGTTAATAAATCAATCATATTGAAAATATTTATTTATACTTTTAGATCTTATAGTAATTTATATAGTGTGTCTTTTATATAACCATATTATATTATTTTTCTTATAGGGAAGAAATGGCCAAGGAAATGTCAGAAATTTTGAGTAGGTTAGTGCAGTGTAATTTGGGGAAATGAGTGTTCACATCAAAATCATATTTTTAAATTACTTTTGATTATTTGGACCAGAACCTGTTATATGAATAGCCTGCTCTTTTCATGTACATTTTCTGTGCAAGATATATCACTTCTCCCTTAGCCCACCCAACACAGAGAAAGATAAAAAGCAGTATTTCTCTAAATTGGTATTTTTCATTGGAGATAACCATTGGCAGTTTGGATGGGACAGTTCCTTGTTAGTGGAACTGTCCTTATCTCTGGCTTCCACCAACTCAATCTCAGTAGGGGAATCCTTCTCCTTATCATCGTAACAAACTGTGGTGCCTCCCCTACATTGGGAACCACTGTGCCTAGTTGAAGGGGAAGTAGAGGAAGAGCATGGCTTCTGAGGGGCTCTGAACCATAGCACATTGCTTAAAAAGCACGGATATATTCTTTGAGCCATGAAAGAATGTATCTTCACAGCAGGATCTGGTCCATTATGGGTTGATAGGAATCTAACATGTTAATTCTCGATTTTGAAGTTAATTAAAAGTGTTAATATATTTTAAAAAAATCAAGTCAGTTTTGCTACTACCTTTCTATATTGTTTACATGATTGTCTTCATAGCAAGTATAAATAATCAGTAAATTATGCTTTTATTTTACTATTTTAATAATCCAAAGGTGGGAGTGGAGAAGCATTTAAATGTATTGCATTCATGTACTACTTTGGATGCTATGTTTTTTTTAGCAGATATATTTTTGTTTGAGGTACTATGAATGAAAAGTTAGTGATATTAAAACCATATTTTAAGCAATAATCATTTGAATTTAATGTTATTTTTTCAAAAGTATCAAAATACACCTTATGTATATTCTAACACCTTAGGTACATTCTTACAATCTATAAGACTGTAAATTTACTTTCTCTTTCAAAAGAAAAGCAACAACAACAAAATACATAATCATTTTCAGCTGCCCTCCTAGAATAGACTCCTGGAAGAGCTGGAAAGAAAAAAATAATCTTTTTGTTGTTGTTGTTTATTGAATGGTGGTTTAGGAATGTAGAAAAGAAAAAGAATATTTGAATAAATGTTAAAGCATAATTTTTTTGTTAAGGATAATAGACCTTGCTGACACATAGCTGGCTCTTTTTGAGCAAAGCAATTAAGAACAAAAAGCTACATGGAAAATTGCCACACAGCATATGAAAAGTATAGATTCTACACAAACCTAAAACAGATTTTAAATCATAAAAATACAGGAAAGACTAAATGGGCACACATTATTCTTTAGCCAGTCTTATTTGTAACTAACAATCACCATGTCAAACAATTTTAAGTATTGGGTGAAGTGGGCTATTTTTTTATTCTCTAAAATGAAAGCATGTGTAAGCCCATTAAAGAGGCAAGGTGCCTTATTTCATTGTTACACTTCATACTGAAAGAATAATTTCCTTTACTTCAAGAAGAAGGTAACATTTTCAAACGTCATTTTTCAGTAACATCAGTCTTACTGAGTGTCTATGTGTCTTGACTGCTTGCCAGGATTGCTATTATCTTTCCAAATGCAAAATGATGAGAGAGTATGTGCTTATTTTTGGGTACTATATATTGATCATCCCTCTTTCAGAGAAAATATGTTCCAAGTAGTAGATGATAAAAGTGAATTTTCTTCTGTGATACCTGAGAAACAATATTTCAGTTCTTTAATATTTACTTATTTTAATATCTGTGCCACCTTCTTTATATGTCTTGAAATGTGATGTTTAAACTCCCTTTGTTACATCAAGCTTAAAAGTTTTACAGATTATTCTGAGTGTCTGCTATGTACAAGTGTAATTTTTTGCTGAAAAATAACATTGATTATTACAGAAAATAAATTGTTCTGATATCTTCTGATTAATGATCTCAAATTATGTGCATAAACACAACTCTTAAGCCCTGAGTAGCACTATTTTGAAAAAGCTGAATTTATCCCATTTTATTGAGTACTTTAGATCTTTTTTCCCCCTTTCCCATACAGTATTCCTACTAAATGGGGCATGATACAACACTTATGCCCTTTGAAATCTCTGTTGTCTACCTCATGAGCTAAAACCTCTTCCTGTAATTTACTAGTAGTCATATTCATATTCATTCAATATAAGAGTGTGGTTTTGTCTGCTTATAGAACTTTTCTAAGTGTTCTCACAACAATGAAGCTTAAAAAGTCAGAAGTCCAGGCTCGAGCAGTTCTTTTAGCCTACTTTAGTGCCTCTAATGCAATGGGTTGCAGTTTGGCCATTCACCTGTGTACCCTGTAAACACCCTGATCCCCAGGGAGATTCAGAGCCAGCAGGTGGGAATGGAGTTTGGCCATCTGTCACTTTCAGTGGTCTCTGCAGGTGATCGTACCGTGTAGCCTAATGGCTCATAAACAAACCATTAATGTGCTTCTAATGATCTTTTAAGTGTGTTGAGGATTTCTTTTTTGATTTTGAGGAATATATGTAAGTGTATTTTTTAACTTCAGATGGTCATATATCTATCAGTAAAAACATTTAAACTGAAGTCCATGGTTCTAGAATACTGGGATCAAATGTTCTAATTTAAAATCTAATATGACTATCAAGTGGCATGCTGGAAAATTTTAATTTACTTGACCATCTTTTAATACACTATTCTTAATCTCATCTGTCAGAGATACAAAAATTATGTTTTTCTAGTAGTTGCTGAAAGTAGTTGTTTCCAGTTCTCAACTTATACATACTTTCTTGCCTCTTTAGTCAATGTTTCTTTCATGTTTTTAGTTTAAATAAGCAAAAATATATAATAATTACAGAGGTCCTGCTGTACAAGCTACCAAAGCAGCTGCTGGTACCAAGAAACATGATCTTAGTAAGTGGAAATATGCAGAACTACGTGATACCATCAATACTTCTTGTGGTAAGTGTATGTAAAGGATGAAAAATAGGAAAGGTCCCTAGTGATAGGTAATAAAATAAATACCTAGATTGGGGCGGGAGATATATACATGTATATCGAGAGAGAGAGAATGTACATGTGCTATGTGAATTAGCTTTTGCTAGTCTCTTTGTTACTCTCCCCTCAATGTGAAGACCTAATTTATTCATAAAGCTAAAAAAAAAGACATTATTAAATTAAATCCATTTTGCCTATTCTTGCCCAGTGAGAGAGGAAGAGCAAAGACAAATTATGGTTTGGGCTGTATGAATGACTGGCCCTTCTAATGTTACTCGTAATAGTTAAATACCTATATATCTGAATCTTTAGGTCCATGAATGCAAAGTAACAAATAGGAATGCAGGTTTTTCTTTTTAAAGCTATTTTTCTTCCAACAGAACAATTAAAGTAAAATACTATATCCAAAGGATCCCACATAGTTATGTTCTTGTTTAAGTCACAGTGTTTGAATTCTAGACACTATGACTAGAAACAAAAGCATCATAGTTGTACAGAATTCTCATTACATTCTTTTCCTCCATACTGAGTTTATCTGCGTAATTATAAACATTAAAAAACATGTTGCATATAAATCTGCTTGTATTTGAGCACAGTGACTTTTTTTTCTATTGTCAAGGCTTGTGGCCTTGGACAAGTAACTTAACCTCTCTGATTCAGTTTCTGCATGTATAAAAGACCTGTTTTAGTCCAGAGTTCTTGTGTGGGTATAAGATAGTAATAGTGTGTAAGAAAATGCTCTCTAAATATAAAAAATAATATCATAAAATGCTTATCTGTATGAATAATTAACTTACTTTTGATTTTGTACTTTTAATTTAAAACTGAAGAAATATAAATATGTGTGTTTATGCCATAGAATAGTTATATAATTATGTTAGATGAATAAATTAGGATGTTAATTCTTTTTTTTTGGCTCTTTCTATGTAATCAATAGATATAGAGCTTCTGGCAGCTTGCAGAGAAGAATTTCATAGAAGACTAAAAGTGTATCATGCTTGGAAATCCAAGAACAAGAAGAGAAATACTGAAACAGAGCAACGTGCTCCAAAGTCTGTTACTGATTATGGTAAAAACAAATCTGTACTTTTGAATGTTCCAAAGTATGTGTATATAAATGCATGTAACTATACATAAGGCATTTGGGTAAAATGTCCAATATAAATTCTTACTGTAGAACTGTGATCTTTTGAACCTAATACAGCTATGATGGCCTGTCTTTTCCAGGATTATTTCTATTATGTCTTTAAAGTCATATTTGTTCAGCTATATTGAATTTGCTTCTTAAAGTGAATTCTAGTAATAACAATTTTCTTGTCTGTACAGGAGATTGTGCATACATAGTTTTCCCACATGTATGTCAAGATTACATGTGAAAATGTAAAGATTACCATGAATCTTTTTCATGTGAAATGAGTTTTACATATAAAAATGAGTATTTTTACACTTGCTATAAAAAGGATCATGTTTAATTTTTATTCTTAAATTTTTTATTTTTTAATTTAATGTAGCTCAGTTTTTAGGGACATTTCTCTGAAATACCCAATATTGTTATCTTTTTTATATGTAGACATAAGTACTCTTTTGTTTTTCCCAGAATATGATTATAGCCTGGAAAAAGAAAGGAATTGGTTAATGTATTCTCCATTAACACTCTAATTCCTTTGTTTAAAGAAGAGTATTTACTGCAAACTTTATTTTATAATACTGTGAAAATCTAAGAGTGAAAAATATTAGCTTGGTTCAGACCAGAGTTTTGCCTAGATCAAAACTGGACTTTTTGTCTGGGATCCTAAAAATGGATTTTGTTACTTTGTTGTTCAAAAGGCCAAGTTGTATATTTGAAATTGGAAAACAGAGTAGGATAGAAATAACCTAGTTAAAAGCACACATGAGCTTTAATATTAACTTAAAATTCCTGTTGTATATGAGTTATAATTTCAATCTTTAAAGCAATACTTGGAATTTCATTTGTTTTACTTGCTGCTTTTAAACTGGCACAATTTATTAGCTTAATTCTGGTTAATGTCAAAGTGGCAGCAGATATTTAATGTCTTTTTTTTTTTAAGGAGTATATTCCCAACACTGTAGTGTAGTTTAGCAATGCAGGATCCCAGTTAACTTAGAAAATGAGCCCTTGGTTATATTTTGCTTCCGTTACCACCTTCCGAATAAATGAAGGCAATGTTTAAGTAAAGTCAATTTAATGGAATTTTAGTGTTTCTAAGTTGTGGCAAAGAATAGATTGAGTGAGGGCAATATTGTTATTCATAAGGGAGATACTAATGCCAGAGATTGTGTGAGGGCTATTATCAGTCAGAGTATAACATTGTGGAAGGGCAGTGAGAGGTCACTTGTAACTAAGAAATGACAGATGGAAGTCCCACTAAACATTGTGATACCACTCTCTTCTCCAGTTTAAAACTTTTTTTCTTTGATTTAAAAAAATGACAAGATGATTACATTACCTGTTCACTGTGTACTAAGTTCGTGACCACAAGTTACCTTTGTTCTGTAAAAAATGGAACTGGAGTGTTTTTTTTAGCTGTAATACATTTTGCTATAAATGTTCTAATCACTACCTTTAGCTTAACAGACTTTCATTATGTTGTATTTCAAAACTTATGTATCTGAATGATTGCACTTCTCAAAACAAAAAGAAATTAATGTGTTGTAGTATTTGGCACACACATTTACATGAATATATAAATATTTCTTGTATTTTTAAACCAAACTTTGATACCTTACTCATCTCATCTAGCTTTGCCCAAAAGGGGGCAAATAATGCATGGCTCACCTTACTGGTTCAAGTACTATTTCCATTCATAACATAGTATTTGAGAGAACAAAAGAGTAGATTAGGAAAATTTCCTAAGAGTCCTATCAGGTATATTAACAAATTTAGGAATTTTATGTGAACACAATCCACATATATTTAGCCTTTGGGGGAATTTGATTATGAGCCATTTCTGAATAAAATGTAACTTCTGCTCTTAAAAGTACTTATCTTGATTTTCTTTTTATTTTTTTCTCATAATAAAATTCATTTTGACACAGGAGCATAGCTAAAAGGAAAGGTGGAGGGCACCAAGATGCTTAACAGCTCCGTCAAGAGAATTCTGTCCTTAGGTAGTTTCCTAATGGGGCAGCTAAACTTTCAGCCTTTGAAAGGAACTGCTGTGTACTCTGATATTTAGAAGGATTAGAATTCATTAATTTGAGAAAATAAAATGATGACAACTAATGATTAACAAAAATATAACTTGATACCGTTGACTTAAAGAGTAATACATTGACAAATAGTAGTAAATTTTTATGGTAGTGAGTAAGGAGCATCAGACCCTTTTCCTGGTGATGAGCATGCTCTCTCATCTCAGTTGTTACAGAAAGAGATTTTCAGAAATAATTTTGGGGGCAGTGGCAAATTACCCAGTAAATATTTGTAATATATAATTGCTTAAAACAGTGATTTTAGAAGATAGTTTTATTTTATAGTTCCTGAAATAAAAATGGCATGGGTTTAAAATTTAAACAGTTTGAGAAAAATAAAATATACTGAGTATATGAAAAAGTAGCAATGCTTTTTTCCTCTTCTAATGCATATAATTTTCTGATTAATTTATTAGTTATTCTGTGTTTTCATTGGAAAATTCTAGTAATGTGTAAAAGGTGCCATAATATCTATTACATCATTGTGTTAGGTTTTTGTTTGGAAATTACTGTGTCCCAAAATTACAAATTAAGTATGATTTTTAAATTTTGGTCCTCTTCATATATGCCTCAATCAGAATTTCCTAAAATATAATCAAAATAGCCCTTTTTTAAAAAAATTAGAAAACAGCACTTGTAGGTAATTCTGAGAGGATTTGGCTTGTAGATAGGATATTTACTTGTTAGTCACCACCTCAATTGATGGAAAGGCTTTATAAATTAGAAAAATGCTCATTTAACAGTTTTGGCATTTTTATCTTTTCTTCAATATAAAATATTTGTTCACAGATTTTGCACCATTTTTGAACAATTCACGTAAGTCAATGGGTGGTAACTCATAAGCTAACTGGAAAATGGGTTAAAATACTTTCTTTATAAAGCACTAACTTCTATTAAACATCGTTTTGCTACAATTTTGGGTAGAATTTTAGTACATTAAAGTTGGCATATTTGTACAAAGATAGATTTTAATTTGAGATGATGCTTTTATTTGGATCACTCCAAAATACATATGCAAAACAAAATCTATAGGACAAATTAGGATGGATTTTTTTTCAAAAAATAAAAAATAAAAATTTAAATAAATTTAAAATTAAATAAAAAACCAAAAAACAAAATCTAATGTTTTTATAATCAAATTACTTCCATTTAAAAAAATAACTAGTATTTTAAACTGGGAGTATATGCAATTCTTATTGTAGCAAAACTATCTTAAAATAGCAGCTGATCTTTTAGAATAAAGACTAACTTTTAGGTGCTGGTTTCAAACACTGTGATGGTGTCTGCATTTCTGTCTAAAGAGGTTTGAATTTTGATAATGTGCACAGGTTTAATAATGATACTTTCCAATAGGAAGAGGAGATTATTCTGTTACTTTTTTAGCTTCCTATAATGTACATTCTTTGATAATTTAAAAACTTTTGGTCACCTCAGTGTATAGTAAATTTCTTCTAGAATCAGTTGAACAATATGATTTGGATATGATGTCATATTCATTTGTCAACTCGTTGGACCTGATTTTTTAAGTGCTTCTTATAATTTATAGGGCTCCATTTGAAACTTAGTTTATACTTTTGAAGATAATGCAATTGGATATGTAAAAAGTTGTTTAGAAGATGAGTTTTAAGCTTTTTAATGTCTATGTCTTTGCACTTTTCCAGAAAGATAATAGTTTCCAGCCCTCCCCAACAAAATTTTAGTTCTCCCATAGTAAGAAAAGCTATCAAAGACTTTCTGTTCAGGTTCTTAATTTTATATAATATATTAAGTTACAGAAGACTATTTTTTTAAAAGAATAAAGTAGGTTACTTAATGTATGACTGTCAGTATCATAGTAAATTTCCTATCAACTGAACATTAAATTGCAATTTACTACTTAAGATGGAGGGAAAGTTTGCTTTTCTCCTCCGCTTTTTAAATATTTTAGTTTTGAGTCAGTGTATTTTCCACAAAGTAGGTAATTTTTAAAACTTAAAATGGAAACACTGAACTGTAAATTGCTTTGGGGAAACAGGAACAAAAGAAAAAATAAGCACATCTCTGTTCCTATGCTAAAGATGATGCGGCTTTTTAAAGTCACTAACAAAACTGAACCTCTCATTCTTTCATAGGCATATATAGCTTTGCTAAATACTTTTTGCTTTCTTTGGTTTACAAATAAATTCACCTTCTGTAAAGCTTTTGCTATTTCTTGGTGTACAAAATAGAATAAGAGTATTTTCATCCTTTCAGTATTTGCAAATTCTTACAAAAGCCATGTGGCTATTCTTGACTTTTATATCATGACATATATTATGTATTTTTCTTCGGCATACTTAGATTTTCACAATGAAATTCTTAATTGAGCCACAGTAAATGGTTGATCCACTTTTAAAGTTGTGAGTATAAAGCATATTAAACAGGCTAACCGAAATTATGCTGCTAAAGATGTAAAGTCATTGCCCCAGGGAAATGTTTACATTTGCAGATAAAATAAAAACCTAATTGTTCAGTAATGAAAATTGAGCAAGGGAAGAAAGATTGATATGAGTGCAATGCTCAGTACTGGCAGAAAAGCAAGGATTTCTCTTTCCTATTGCTGAGGAGAATCAAATGTTACATACTTCACACTTCATTGAATTTTATTCCGAGAGAAATCTGATTTCAGAGTAAGTAAATATCTTTCAGAAAAAGTTCATGCTTACTCTTACAGGGGATTTTGGGTGGGTAGGTTGGTAGGTTTTTTTGGTTGTTTTGGTCATGAGGTTGTCTAAGTATTATTTATCTGTTATCTTGGCCATTTTAAATTCCAAAATCAGTTGGCAAAACAAAGTTTTTATATGGCTTCTACTTTTCGTGGAAATTATTATTAAATTGACAAATGTCTGTATTTCAGATTTCTGAAAATCCTGTTCATTTTTTTTTTTATTGTAAATAGTCCAATAAAAGTTATTCTGCAACCTTCATTTGAACTCTTTGGAGGAAAAATATAAATCTAGTAAATAATACTAGTTTGTTGTCCTGTCACGGGAGTTTATTTTAGGTTACTGATGCAGTCATTTGTGGAAATCTGCTGGGGGGTTATCGGTGGTGGTGGTGGTGGTGGTGATGGTGGGGTGTGTGTGTGTATGCGCTTGCAACGCCAAGGAGCATCTTTAGGGAATGACAATTCTAGGAAATCATACTCTGAATTGTGTCCATTTGTAGGCAATTCATATTTATATTTTGTTTTACATTTACTCTTAGAAACCTTTCTTCTTCTTCCTTAAACAAAAAATGTGGTGCGTTTCAGGATTAAAGGCAGTTTTCCTTTCCCTTGAGTTGCTGGTGTAACTTGCCTTGTTTTCGTGTGATAGCTCAGCAGAACCCGGCAGTGCAGCTCCCTGCCAGGCAGCAGGAGATCGAAATGAACCGGCAGCAGCGCTTCTTCCGCATCCCATTCATCCGCCCCGCCGACCAGTACAAAGACCCTCAGAGTAAGAAAAAAGGCTGGTGGTATGCCCATTTTGATGGACCGTGGATTGCCCGGCAAATGGAACTCCATCCTGACAAGCCACCCATCCTTCTTGTGGCCGGTGTGTATGATTCACCTGAAAAAAATTTATATTAAAAAAAAAAAAAAGATTGTAAACCCTCTGAATCAAACATTCTAGTATATAATGTAATAATTCATTAAATTTCAGGGTTGAGGTATGGAGTTTTGCAATTAAATCACATTTCCAGTTCATTGAGGATTAACCCATTTATATAATGTGAAATTGCTGAGATTAATTATGTCCTTGTCGAGCACACAGAAACTTGTCTGTGTCCTAAAAGCCTTTTCATTGGTGTTTAATTATGTCCATTGATTTGTAGTAGCTTGAGGAAATGTAGCATTTCTATTAATCCTGACAGCTTGTTTGATCAACTGCAGTGTTTATAAATTTTGAAAGAGTCCTTGGTAGGGGACAAATTTAAGTCGTTCTTGGTGAATTTATTAAGCAGATTTCCCTCTTAGAGGGAGAAAAATGCAGTCTTCAAAAGTGCTCAGATCTATGAGAATTGATAGGTATTTCAGGAATAAAATTGTTAAGAAATGGTCCTAAAGAGAGAGTTGTTCATTTTCTGCCATCCCACGGTTGCAGGTAAGGATGACATGGAGATGTGTGAGCTAAATCTCGAGGAGACTGGCCTGACTCGGAAGCGTGGCGCCGAGATCTTGCCGAGACAGTTTGAAGAAATCTGGGAACGCTGCGGAGGCATCCAGTATCTTCAGAACGCGATTGAGAGCAGGCAGGCGCGGCCCACCTATGCCACCGCCATGCTGCAGAATCTGCTCAAGTAGATGTCGCGCACACCAGCCTTAGCGCTGGGAGCCCTTGCCATGGCACTAGGTGGGGTGTGTGCCCAAAGATTTTAACCATTCCATGATCATGTTAGAGTTACTTCTACAAAGTGACCAGATTTTGTTAATCATGGCTTTTTGTAAATTTGTTTAAGGTTAATTATGGTAGTGAATTTGGGACCTAAAACTTATCTTCCCATATCCAGCTGTAACTCTGAAACTTTCATACTTGTTACACTTGGACAGATTCTGACATTTCTTATCCTTTGCCAACAGACTACCTTATATCCATCATAATTGTTCTCTGGGAAAAGAGAATCTTTCTAAAACTTCAGAATACTTGCTTTTTAAGTATGGCATAGTACCGTAAAACTGGAGTAATGAAACCTTAGTTTAAATTTCTTACAAGAATTAGGGCATTTAAAATGATTCAGGCACTGATGTTTTGTTCTGAAAAGTGGTGTACTTTCTTTATGAACTCTTTTCAGAAATGTGTAGAAATTTTCTCAGAGGTAGGAAATTCTGATT
>CAUYPO010112519.1:0-10604 GCA_963574435.1 Cheirogaleus major
TCCTTCATTTACATAATTACACAACCGGCACCTCCTGTGACCTGACCAACACTGCGCATGCTCGAGAGTTGTTTATAGCAAAATGACCACGGGATACGGGCGCCATCTTAGAATGGCGTTGCCGCCGCGCCCCACAAACCATCAATCAAATGTGAATAATAAAGGGACTTTTTGTCATTTTCTAATCATTTTATGCTGATGGACATCAATATTTATTTGTAATGGAGAAAGTTTTTTGTTTTTTTTTTTGTAAAATGGGCAGAATGAAACCTTGGCATTGCATTGCAGACTGGAGAAAGGAGGGAGACATGTGGGATGAAAGAAGATAGGACCAGTGGTATACCTACAGAGAGCCATGTAAATCATTAGAACATGGACTTTACACTGCATGTTGATCTACAAAATGAGGTCATACAACAGTGATAATTTTGAAATGTTGTACATCCAGTTACAGGTGATAGATGTAATGTATCAGATTTAGATCTAGATTTTGTGAAAAATATATAATGAACTAGAAATTGGAATAAATACAAAGAAATCACTCAAAATCAGAAAAAAACAGAAATGTGAGTGACCACCTGGTCACACAAAAAAGAAAAAGACAAGCATCCTAGTAAGAAGAACTGATACACATAGTCAGAGGAAGCCAAGCAAGCTTGAAGTTTAATTTAAAGTTAAACATTGTTAGCAAGAAGAATCATATAAGCAAACCAAAGAGATCGTATTTTGGAGTTTGTTTTAAGTCCTCTTTAAAAAGAATATCCTAAGATAATAAAAATCTAGAATGCTCTTTCTTCTGTGGCAATTTTCCTTTTTTTTTTTTTTTTAATCCAGCAAAACACAGCTCCATTCCTTTGTATGTTGTCCTTTATTCTTCTTTTATAAAAATATCTTTTAGAACTTTCAAGTTTGATAGTGAAGAATGTCTTATTTAGTTTGGTGTTTGAGGTTACACCACCAGTATAACTCAGGGATTATTTGAAATCCTTTCAAAAAATAATGTCAGATATTTTGGATTTTTTTCTTAGTCTTATAAATCTCTGCTATATTTATGCCATAGATTAGATATAAACATGGAGGAATCAATTATAATTTTGGATACTTTGTAAGAACTAAAATTTATTGATCTTGCTCATTTGTTATCATTTCACAATTTTAAAAATTTTTATACTTTTGTAAAATAAGAAATAAAAACTTATGTTAACATGAAAACCTATACATAAATGTTTATATTATATTTATTTGTAATGGCCAGAAACTGAAGACAACTCAGATGCACTTCTATGGGTGAATGGTTAAGCAAAACGTGGTATACCATTCACAGAATATTACTCATCAACAAAATAGAACTATTAATACATCCAACAATTTAGAAGAATGTCTAAAGAATTATGCTGAATGAAAAAATGTCTATCATCAAATATAACATATTATATGATTCCATTTTATAATATTCTTGAAATAAAAAAATTATAAAAATGGACAATAAATTGATGGCTGGTGAGTGTTAAGGAGATGGTATGTACAGGAAAACAATGTTTCACACTAGGTATGTTAACATCTCAAAATACTATTCTGTTTTCCATATTTTCAACAATAAACTCTTATAATAAACTAACAAAAATACAAAAAAAAATCCAACTTCCTTTTGAACATATTCAGAAATGGTGAGTTTGCTAATTAATAGCCTTTCAAGAGACAACCAACCAACCCCAACTCGAGGAATCTGATTTTTTTTTTTCAAAATTCAATATTTTCATGTGATTTTTGAAACTCTTTCATAAAGAATGCTTCCTCAGTCCTTCTGGACATGGGGTCAGGTAGAATGTTAATAACCACAGCTAGGCTGACTTGTGGTATGAAAATAACAGGCTATATCTGAATGTTAACTCTTCACATAAATACATTTTTTCCCCTTCATATCCAGCAACAAAGACTTGTATAATAAGTTCGCTATGATGTACTCCTGAGCATTAAATTATGCCTTTTACCTCAGGACTTATCATTCATAAAACATATAACATACCTAGAAGGTCCTTCCAGTGAGCAATACTGCTTGCTAGTACTGAACTAAATTTAAATCTGTCTAGATTTGCAATGACATTTCTTGTTCACCTGATGGTCTTATTTAACTAATGATTTTGCCACATCACATTCAATGGAATAAAATTATACATGGATTACAGTAAATTTTAACTGCAGTTTTTTTTATTCCATTAAGCAATACCACCTTTCCATGAGACATAAGCATACTAGGGCAGACACATGATTTGGAGCAAACAAGAGAAAGACAATACAAATTGGGAACGCAAAATGTTAGGGAAATATTTGCCAAGAAAAGGGATTTTTATTTATCATAGGAGAACAATATACCTGGAGGACACCTCAGGGTAGCATGCACATGTGCACACACATTTGTGTATTTAACAATAAATAAATAGAAGTCTAGGGAATTGATGTGTTTCTCATTTTGCATGGATGACTAGTATTAGAGCCAAGTACAAAAATTTTAGATCAGGGCTTGTTTTCCTCCTGAAATAGGATGAGCCCTGTTCTCAGAACAGGAATAATGTGTGTGCTTACTTCCTCCCTGAGAATTTAAAAGAAAAGTTATTTAGTATGCCTTTCCACCCCACCCCCCATGTCCATTCCCCCAGTATGGTCTCCTGTTTTTGTCATGCTGTTCCTCTTTAAGATCAGTTAAAGTCTGACAGTCCAGTGCTATTCACTGGGATGCCAGATGGCAGAACTATTCATCTCTCCTGTGGGTGCCTGGCCATGGGCCATAGGTTATTTATTTTTGGTCTTTAGTTCAACTGTGAAATGAACATTGGCTATAACATGCTACTTTTGAAATGGCAGCACCTAATTTTAAACTGGCCTTAATGTAAATGTGTCAGTATAATTAGGAAAGTATAGAAATATTTTACATTGTTTAACCAATGTTTATATTTTTAAAATTTTTCTTATTCACAAAAAACTAGGCATTTTAAAATTGAAGTTTTGTGTATGTATGGGAACTACACACAGGAAGTTATTTCATAAGCATACTAATCATACATTTAAATAATCAGCTACATATTATGCCTTTATACATCCAGAGCTTCATATCATGATGTTATGAGACATGATCCTTAATTCTACTACAATATCATTGAATTTCATATAGAAATATAAGACATTAAAAACTTTAGTTAATTGGTATTGTAGATTAGTGGTTTATTACCTGTGTTTTGCTTGTGTCTTGGATGCTACTACAGGGATCAAGATTGGGGGGTTGCTCATGGCTAGATTTCCAATCCCTCTTCACCCAGGGCAGAAGTGTTTTGAGCTGGTTTATGTAGAAAACAGGGCCTGATCATTGGAGGTGAGAAATAGTTTTGAGTAAATCCTATCAATTATTACTGAAACTTTATAATCCAGAATATTTTGGTGGTATTTGCATTCGAAAGATTATCTATATACAACACCAAAATATTTGATATCTCAGGGCCTATAGATGTCTTTGCTAGGACATGTAGCTAAAAGGGCCCTACAGGAAGAATTAGTAAGTTCACATTGGAACAATGATCTGGGTTGTAAGCACTTCCCTAGTTTCAACAATGCCAAGATGCATATCACAGGTTGAAGAAGCAGGAAAAGAAAGTATTCCACAGCCACAGCCCACAGTGGCTTTAAAGCAGGACAGTGCTGTGGTCAGTGGCTGAGGAGAAAGAAGACAGTGGACAGAGTCTGCCTGGGGAGAGAGGCAGGCATGTTCAGTGGGTATTTACCAAGCAATGGTGGTTATTTCATCAATATTGTCATTTTCTTGGATAACCATGGCTTCTCTCTAGTAATAAACTATAATACATTATAAGTGATACTGCTTTAAAAGTGGCATTTTTACCACAAATTCCAAAACAGCAAGATGAGATAAACTCCTAGAATTTTGGCTTGAGGTTGATCTGTATTCTACCTTCAGCTGCATAATTTATTAAATGTTATGTAGAGTATGTTTCTTAATCTCCCAATATCTCAGTTTCTCATCTACATAACAGGGATAACTGTTGTGAGGCAAATTCAGAAAAGCACTTAGTTCTGTGATAATTATTCACTAAGTACAAAATAAGCTATACCAATTGCTATTTTGTACTAAAAAAGAAAACCCAGCCTTCACCGAGGCAGTCTGGGTGGGACAATTTTGGAAAGGCATCTTCACAGACACTTTGAAATTCTACCACAGAGACAGATGTCAACTTTGCATAAGAGATACCCAGTTTTTTCTTTACATTTAGCAGAACATGGAGGTATTGTCTAATTCTTTATGCTGTAGCCATTATCATCCACACATTCACATTTTAAGGTACTTCTTTATATATTTTTATCATTGAAAGCGGATAATTTCTGATATTTAGAGTTTATGCATGTAGCTTAATGAATTTCTGTAAGATTCATTTCCAAAACATGGAATTCGTGAAATGTTAAAGTATGTCTCATTCATTTCAAAAAATGAACCACGCTTGTGTTGAAATTGCATAGTCACATCAGAAATGTCACAAAAGGAACCATTTTCCTGTAATATATCACTTCTCTGTTTATATTGAAAGTGATAAAGAGGGCAAGGCAAAATAATAGATGATGTGACTCATTCTCATTGCTTTTTTACTCTAAAATAAAACCCCCACAGCCATCTGTTAGCTACATGTCAGGTTGTTGTAAGTGAGTGACATTTTTCTTTTTTATTTGAGAAGAAATTTATGAAAGTGCCAAGCAAAGTTAATTTAAAAACATATGGTGATATTAATAAAGTACCTATTTAAATACTAAATCCTTATTATCTTTTGCATTTATGGGCTTGAATTAAGTCTTTAGCTATATTGTGTAAGGTTCAGAATAAGCCTTACTGCTCAAAGTAAGGTAGAAATTTAGAGTAAACTTAGACTTACAAGCAGGCAGGGTAAGATAGAAATTGTATCAAATGTTTAAATAATTCTAGAACATTTAGTGTATTCCCTTTAAAGTCAAATAACTGAAATTAAAATGTAGTTTATTCCGCTTTTAGTCACGTATTCCCTCAAGTGTCTATTTCTTGTGTTCGTATATATTTATAATCTTAATCAAGCTAAAAATTGAAACCAAAATGCAAACATATTGAAGGATATAATATACAGATAGAAAAAAAGAAAGATTTTCTTCTATTTAAGTTATACTAGAATTATCTCTGGAGGATGTTGATCTGAAAGGTGAATGCTTTAGAGATTGAGGAAGATAATTCTTTCCCAGTGTCACTTTTGATATAAATGTATAACATTTCATTGTATTTTCTTATTAGAGAGAAGGGGTTGGTTGAACTTAACTGAATATAATTTCTCTCAATTACACATTATCCAGTTCTTTTTCAGCCAGACTGGACAGCAATCAGAGCTGACATATGTAAGCAGAGGAGGTGGCTACTTTGTAATATATTATTTCGCATATCTAAGAAGCATTTATATACACAGATTTACTCAGTGATGCCATAAATTTCTATAATGGGAACAATTCTTTTTCTACCAGAATTCAACACTTTAAATGTATAGGAATAAGAAATTAATGGCTCCTGTTAGATGAAATAGTATTTATAATAGTATTAATGTTGCTATAGTTACATGTACAGGAAGAGGTAAATGACTTAACTTAGATCATGTAATAACAAAGATTAAATTTTGTGGAAGTTATAGAAAAATAGCCTAGGGGCTGATTAGAACTCTAAAGAACACATGGGGAACATGGACGGCATATAGGAGGAAACAGACACAGGACAGGGGCATAAGTGAGGCACTAGATTTTGTTTAATCTGATCCTGGTTACAGGCTTCTTAAAGTAATAGAAAACAAAAAACGTGGACTGTGACTATTTTCTCCAGAAAATCCTAAATATTAATAGAGCTTAAGTCTTTTATAATTGCCATCAATATTGTGTAATTTGAGACACTATCAAACAATTCCCTGTCAATTCCACCATGCCACCTCAACCACATGTCCTGGCACTGAAGAAGAGTGTTTCCATTATGATAGACATGTTGCCAAATTGGAGATTTTATGCAAATAAAATTATTTCCTTGGAGAATAAAGTGATGGTACTAATATGATTAGACCATCACTGGGAAAAGTTAAATACCTTGCATGGAACCAGACTGCACATGGTGTTAGGAAGGGAGCGAGCAGCACATAAAGGTGGAAGAGAACTTCCAGAAAGTGACCACTTTTCTGAATTTGATTTATCCAAATAACATTCTCAATATATCTGAGGCTAAATTTTGCCACTGAGCTATGATATTCTAATAAAACAGCATGTGCACACATTCCACAATTCCAAAGGTGAATGTCCACTTTCCTTCTTATTTTTCTCATATGTGGTGATAGAAATACTTTTTAATTGAGATTTTAAAAGTATTAATAGATACTAGCACAATATATGTCAATCAATATGCATCCAAGTGCTATTTCCTTCTATACTTTGTAGTTATTGCCTTTTCACATTGAATCTCACAGGAGTCCTGTGCGCTTCTATACCTGGATATCCAGATTTCTAGCTAGGCCAGGGAAATTTTCCTCAATTATTCCCTTGAATAGATTTTCCACCCCTTGTGTATTTTTTTCTTTGGCTTCAGGGATGTGTATAATTCTTATGTTTGGCCTCTCTACATAATCTCACATTTCTTGTATGTTTTGTTCCTGCCTCTTGCTTCTGGGTTCTTTCTCTTTGACTGATTTATTTAGCTCATAGCTGTTATCTTTAAGCTTTGAGATTCTTTCTTCTGTGTGAGCCCCTCTATTCTTAAGGCTTTCCACTATGTTTTGTAATTCCTTGAATGCATTTTTCATTTCAGAATTTCTGTTTGGTTTTTTATTAATGCTTTTATTTCTTTAGATAATTTTTCTGTCATTTCCTGAATTGTTTTGTGGCTTGTGTTGGGTTTCTATTTTCCTTGAATTTCATTAAGCTTTCTTACAATCCATATTCAAAATTCTTCATCTATCATTTTAACCATTTAAGTTGGTATCCATTGGTGAGGAGCTATTGATTTCTTTTGGGGGTGACTTTGCACTCTGATTTTTCATGTTTCCAGAGTTCTTTCACTAATTTTTTCTCATCTGGCCAGGGGTTGATTGAGAGCTAGGGGTGCTAGGGATGGCTTATGGCAAAAGATTGTAAGGATTGTTCCCTGACCATGCTGGGGAAAGCAGCACTGGTTCTGAATTGGCTTTGGGGTGTTTTAGCAGGTTTGATGAACCTCTTGGGTTACCTCCAACTTATTGTCTTCACCTCTTCCCAATGGAGTGTAGTGAGTTTCATCCCCCAGTTTAAGCTCCAAGGTGGTGGATTGTATTTGTGGGTACAAATCCACTGCTCCCTAATAGCTTGAGATAGAAGATACTACGTTTAGCTATGAGGTTGTTCCCACTCTCACTGATTGTAGTTTGCATGGAGGAGCCAGTTACCAAGGTAATCTGTTGTCCCCTTGGTAGGCTCTGGTCCCCTAGGTGGGGTATACAAATGTCCTAAGTATTTGGAGGGGACTTGTATCTCTCAAGGGCTGTTTGTACCCTGTTCCCACCTGAGGTAGGGGAGGAGCAAGATAGATTTCAGCTGGGGTGGGAGAGCCTGTGTGTGTGGCCTTCTATAGGGCACACAGGTTGCTTATCTGGCTACTAGGAGGAGCTGCTTATATGGAGTTTAGGGCTGCCTCTACAAAATTGGAGGGCCACACCTGAGGGAGGGGTATACTCATGCCATTGCTGACACTTCTACTCAGGCTGTTTCCATCCCTGTTCACAAGCCCAGTCACTTTCTCCTCTTGTCGGTCCACTTCTGTTTCCTCTCTCTGCCCAAAATGGGCTCTCAAGCTTACCCATAGTTTGTGTCTGGCCCACTGGTGTGCATTTCCATGTGATGCTGGTGGATAGGGGGATCTACACTGTGCACCGCTTTTCCGCCACTAGACCCTGACGTGAAGTGGGTGGGCCTCTCTATCCCCAGAAGTCTAGGTCAGGGTGATGCTTCCACCAGGTAAATAGAGGCAGCTCCAGAAACTTTTGGATCAAGCTGAACCCCTTATTAAAGTGAGTGGTGGTGGCGGCAGCTACTCTGATTCAGCCTGCCCTGTGGCACCAGAGGCATTCAGTTGCCATGGTAATGAGTACTTATACAAATTGAGTCTCAGTTGTACAGCCTACTTCAATATGGCAGTTCCCTGGGGACAGGGGGCATGGAGCATACTTACAGACACCTGTTCTTCTGTGCTCCTTCATACCCTCCTGATGGACAAGGGCTCTCACTTGCTGCCCAACCCTGGAACCAGAATCTCTCCCCTATGCCTCCCTGCCCTGCCATCTGTACCATCAATAGCTGAACACACCAAACACCTGTAGACAGGAAGATCACAAACTGTAAGTACCCTGTGAGCTCAGGGTAGAATCATGCCCTCAGCACTGAAAGTGGGTCACTCAGCACAGAGAACTCTAGCAGCTGCTATGAAGGGGGAAAGGGACTGTGGTCTCCCTGCACCACTCACGAGTGCAGAGGGCACTGGACTTCCCTCCTCCTGTGAGCCATGACCATGGCTACACTGTCTGAGGCAGGCTTGGCCAGGAATGTGCTCCCATTGCCTGAGGCAAGCTTGGTTGGGAATGCAGTCCCATTTATGGGAGCAACTCATACAGCACAAGGTGTTTTGGCATTTGCTATTGGGTGGGTGCAGCCACATGTCTAAGGGTGGCTTGAGCCAAAATTACTTCCTGGGATGCCAGTAGTGGAGGAAATGCAGAGGAGGCGGCACAAAGGAGGAGGCATCCAGATTCAGGGATGCTGGCTCTCTGGTTCCATGTGGCACTCCACTGTGGGATGAGAGCCCCGTGTCCCATTGCTGGCCTAAGGCACCTGGGTGGGGGAGGGAGAAAAACATTATTCTTTTTCTGGCTCTGGAACTCCCTAGATTTGGTTTGTGCTGATTTCTTCCTTTTATCGTCCTCTCTCTCAGCTTCTTAGTCCCTCCTGGTGGTGTCCCCAGACTCCACTAGTATCCATTCCTATGGTCCATTTCTGAGAAGTCATCACTCTCTGCTTTCCCCAGTCCAACCTTCAACTCTACTGCTGGGATGGTCCAACAAGCTTTGTCTCTAGTGAGCCATCTTGAAGTCCTTGGTCTATCTTTTTATTCACTTGGAGAATTTGGAAGTCAGAGTTATGGAGCTAATATTTTAAAAGACTTTGACATCCAGCAATTCACTTAATCCATTTGGGTTTAATTTTCCCTATTCCTCTAAACACTGAAAATATAATAGTGCATGTTTTTCCCTCATACATCATGGTATTAGGGTTGAATCCATGAGATAGTGAGTGTATATAACTTTTGAAAAGTGCAGTGTTCTACTCATGTGGAAAGTGATTGATAAGCTTTTATTTTCCACTGATCTTTGGCTCAAATTTAATCATAATAGCTACTGACTTCATGAAAATAATTCTATTCTTACCTTAAGAACTTAAACAATGGTTCTTAAGAGATGCATGTTGAAGTATTTAGGCTTGCAATATATCTACAACTTACTTTTAAATAGCTCAGCAAAAACAGTCTCTCCATCAAAAATATACCCATCTACCCATTCATCTCTGTCAAGAAATGAAACCAAGGTGACACAGTATTAATACAAAATATAGATAAGGGTATATAAATTTTTATTGTAGTATTCTTTCAACTTCTCTATATGTTTGATATTTGTCAAAATAAAAGTATTGGGGAAACATGAATAAATGTCATCTGTCTTTATTTAGCTGATAATTGGAACATTCTGGATGACTAGGTACTTACTCTTCTATCATATTATTTACTATGTGTGTGGCATGGAGCTAAGCCTGTACATCTATCATCTTACTTAACCCTTCCAGTCCTGAAAGGTAGGCATTATCATCACATCTTCCAAATGCAAAGTTGACATATAGAGAGGATAAATGACTTGTTTCATAAGTAGCACAGCCATAGAGAGACAACTTAGTTAGGAGAGACCCTAAGTCAAACATCTTAAATTTTTGAAAATGGTTAATAAGTTTAAAATACTTTTTTTAAAATTTCAGACTCTATATTACATCTCTGCAAATGTTATTACAAAAATAAAGGTCTATATAACAGATCAGATGAAGATATATAAAATAAATTTACTAGATCATTGTATACATGGTCATCTCTTCTTAACCATGTTGTTCTCTTTAACAAACTTTCAAATGTGGGCTGTTCTCAGAAGATGTAGAGAATGGGGTAAACTGAGTTGTAGCCAAAGGTTTTTTTGAACACATTTTTTTAATCACATACTAGTGATAACATACATCTTCCTTTCGTAATTCCAGATATCTCAACCATCTTTAGTTGAAGTAATGCAGAGGAAAATAGGACTGGGATTAGATATAAAACTCCAGACCCAAGAGTAAACAAAAAGATCAAAAACACAATGAGTGTCATTCCCTTCTCTCTCAGACTCTCTCTGCCTCTCTCTGTCTCTCTCTCACACACACATACACACATACAATATGAGAGAAAGAAAGCTACCTCCTGGATTTGGGTTGTGAAACACTTCTTTCTACACAAT
>CAUYPO010112520.1:0-39194 GCA_963574435.1 Cheirogaleus major
GGTGGGGAGGCAAGGACAGGTCTTACCCTGGTGCAGTAGAAATCTAATTTTGAGCTTTAAAGCGTTTGGTAACCAGAAACATCATGGGACATGCTGGAACTTTGAGCACTAGCTGGTATAGAACATTTCTGCAATGAATAAACTTTATAGAGAGCCTGGGAGATAAAACATTGCCTTTTGGTGAAATCCGAGTCGTATTTTCTCAGGTTAAAGTATTTTTCAGGTTTCAGTGTGCTCTATCCTTTGGTTATTATTAAGAATGGAGGCTGGGCGCGGTGGCTCACACCTGTAATCCTAGCACTCAGGGAGGCCCAGGCGGGAGGATCACTCAAGGTCAGGAGTTTGAAACCAGCCTGAGCAAGAGCGAGACCCCCGTCTCTACTAAAAAAATAGAAACAAATTAATTGGACAACTAAAAATATATAGAAAAAATTAGCTGGGCATGGTGGTGCATGCCTGTAGTCCCAGCTATTTGGGAGGCTGAGGCAGGAGGATCGCTTGAGCCCAGGAGTTTGAGGTTGCTGTGAGCTAGGCTGATGCCACGGCACTCTAGCCCAGGCAACAGAGTGAGACTCTGTCTCAATAAAAAAGAAAAAAAGAATGGAAAATGGGCCAATGCTGCTGCTTGAGCACCTACCAAGAGCCAGAGGCATGCAAAATAATTAAAAAATAAGCAATATTTTATTATGGAAGTAGACTTATAGAAACAAAAGCTCAGATTTAGGCTTTCCTTTTTTTGTTGTTGTTTTTTTCCTTGTTCCCTAAATGAAATAAAGCAAATGACATGAGGAAACAAACAAAAGAGAAACACTGGAGGTTATTTTTTCCTGGGGTATGAGTTTCCCTCAAGGTGTAAGGTCTGAAGATTCCCTGCTGTGGAGTCAGCATTGCTGGGACACCTCCCTGCCCCAGCGCTCAGCACCCACAGGCAGGATGGTGGCCTTGCCCATTGCCTAACCGTGGATGTTGACAAAGAGAATGAATTCCTCGAGACTCTTTGTGCTGTGTTGTACGTGTAAGTCACTTAACAAACAGGCTAGCAGGGGCTAGGTGCATCAGCCTCTGGGCAGATGATTTAAAACATAATCTTTGCCATTCCCACCCTAACTCCGCATCCCGTGCCGTTATTGATAGAAACACAGTAGTCACCATGTATCTGTCTGGCCCACCCCACCGTTTTGTAGCCTCTCCCTCCTTTGTGAACACACGCTCGCTCTCCTGGCCCTGCACAGCGAAAGCAACTCCAATGCCCACAGGCAACGCTCTCAGTGAACTTCAGGGTTATTTTTTCTAGGTCAGGGGAGCCAAAGGGCGAGTGAGGATTGCGCTTAAGTATTCAGAACCGGCCCATGAAGCTCCTCCAATGTGATGACTTGTCAGAGGAAGTCCAGCTTCCCTCTGATTGATGTCTGAAACATGTGGGGCATTGGGGAAGGCCAGGCGGAGAAACACATGCGTTTAAATAACTTTTTTATGATAGATTCACCGATTACTCAGTGATGACTTTATTGCCAATGATGGTCCAGTATAACTGCCTGGGCGGTCAAATCACTGTTCACACATGGGGAGCGTTTGGCTGGGTTGCTGTCCCGTGTGATGACATGAATAGCTGAATGAGATCTTTGAAGGACAGGTACAGCGTGTCTGGGTCTCCCAGTTACTAGCCCTGTCTGCAAGCCTTATGAGAACTGGTAAGTTGGATTATCATTCTTATTATTTTGTTTCTCTGATGCGAAGATGTTGACATACGTGATGAAAGAAAATGGCTGCGGGGAATATTGGCTTTGGTTGTACTGCTTCGAAGGAAGTTTGAAGGTTTCTGCTTCTTTCCCTTTCTGGAATAGCAAAAGGGCAGGCAGAGCAAGCGTTAGTAAGTGGAAGAGCGAAGTCTTCACTCTGGGAGGTAGTGTTTTAACCACTCTGCCGAGTTGGTGCATTTTTATCTGTAGTGTTACGTTAAAGAAAATATCTGTCAAACCACCTACAACCATTTATCTAATATATTTTCATTTGTTCATTTGCCCTGAAAGCAGGCGGTCTTTAGGGAGAAGAAAGTAATTGGCAACTAGCCTTTCTTTCTTCCTGGATTAAAGCGGTAGTTTGAAAACACGGGCTTGGTTTAAAAGCGAATAATGCACAGTTTAGAGGAAAGAACCTAAGAGGAAATGAGCAAAGGAGGAAGCCCATTTTGTGCTATAGCTTAGTCAAAAGGGAAATTGAATTAATTAACCTTATATGTCAAAATGTTAGACCCACCGTTTGAGTTAGATACAATGTATATAAATAAGATGTCTTTGCCATCCAGTGGAGTCCATGAAAGATTGATGTTCTTCTAAGTTTACTACTTACTGCTTTTCTAAAACATGTGTTTGAGAAGAAACAGTAGTTCCACTTCTCTTAACTTTTTTTCTCATTTACATTTTTTCTCATTCTTTTTTAAAAAAATTTTAAATATATGGAATTAAAATCTACCATGAACACCTTAAATACATATCCAAAAAAAATGGAAAAATGACAAATATTCGTACTTTATTGGGGGGCATACACGTAGATCGCTGAATTTATTACCCTCAAGGCCATGGAGTGAAATGTTTAGCAGGCTGCATTGATTTTGCTCTAAGATGTGGGGTTTATTACTCAATTGTTTAAGAGTGTGTTTCGCCGTGTAGACCATCTCTATAAAAAGGACTTTATTAACTGAGGAATGACTATGTGGTTTAGAAATTGGCGACTATTTTCTGAAAATTCAAATTAATTACAGAAAATGGGGGCATCGGAAACAACCCTTGCAGAGCATACCGCAGATAATCTACCAATTATGAACCAACTAAATGAAGGATTTTTTTTTCCAAAGAGAGATGCTAAGAAATTCATTGAATCCCTTTCAAATAAACCCTCTACGTTATCGCGTGGCTGAATTATATAAGTGATGATAATGAATGAAGAGGTCTAGTTCTAGCTAACTTTACTTCTTATCTGGGTATCAGTGTATTTCATGGATACATCAGTTTTGTCTTCTGTGCCAACCATTGCAGATTGAATTAGAGGGGTGTTAAAAAGAGTTTTCATTGAAAATGATGTCACTACAAGTGTTGAAACTATTTTACAGCAAAACAATTCCGTTTTATAATCATTTGCGGCATGCATTCTTTGTCTCGATAAACGCATGACAATGCTTGACAGAATATACCTGTGAATCGGTGTCTACAGGGGCATTAGTGTTTGCCAACTGAGAAATTGCACTATATCGTTCATAATGAGATTATAATGTAACGGCTGCGGATATAGATACTGGGACAGAGAAATCTAAAAGCTTTTAGTGCATGAAAAAAATAAAGACCATAATGAGCCCTATTGACATTAAAAACCTAAACAGTAAATGCCAGGCATTCCTTAAAACATTGAGTTAAAAAAAATCTTAAGACACACTCTCCAGATCAGTCTCCATGGCTGGGTTCTGCAGAACTCCATTGTTTGGGTTCCGTCTTATCTGCTCATAAAATTCCAGCTTTGTTTTGGAAATTAACCCCTGTAAAACTTGGCCACTGAGTCAACCAGCACATCCCTTGTGCCCCTGGACATAGGTAACAGAGGATGTGACGATGATGAAACAGCAGTGCAGTCTAAGAAGGAAAACAAACCGTATAAATACTGCAGGTGCCAATGTCAATAATAATTAAATGCTTATCGTGGGGAGGAAGCGCAGGGCAGAGGCGTGGCACCGAGCTAATGAGGAGTGGCACCTTTGGCTGTGAGGTCTGGTGGGAAGGCTGGGCAGGGGACAGAGGTGGCCCGGGTCCCGGGCCCCTCGTGGAGGTACCAGGATTGGGAGAGTGTTGGTTTAGAGATAGACCGGCAGACTGGGAGGTTCTCTGTGACTGAACAGAAGCACTATTGCTATTGGGGCTGGCTGATTCTTGGCTATAGAGCCCTCCTGTGCACTGTGGGATGCTGAGCGTGTTGCCAAATGCCCCCTGGTGGGTAGGATCATCCTCCCATTCACAATCACTGGCCCGGAGTCCGCATTTAAAATGTGCAAGGCAAAGCAGGCTTTCTCAGCCTGAGCACTGTGGACATTTGGGTCATCCTCCGTGGTGGGGGCTGTCCTGTGTGTAGCAACCCTGGCCTCTACCTCTTTGATGCCGGATCGCCCTCCTGCATTTGTGTGCACACATACACACACATGCACACACACACACACACACACACACACGCTGCTGAGTTACAACGTCCAGACTTGTCTCCGCACATTGCCAAATGTTTCTTGGGTGGCAAAACTTCCTCCAATTTAGAATCACCAGGTTAGAAACGGTCAAGAATCAGTACCACCTGGGGTCATGGATGAGGTGTGGAGATCACCCCTGGCAGTCTGTTCTGAGCTCTTTTTCCAGCTGGCCAGGTAGCTCTGTGTTTGTGCTGGAGCCTGGCACAGCTGGTTTGACATGGATGGTTGAGCAAGGGTGCCCCGGGTCTCTACTGTCATCTAATTTGCCTGTGAGGAAACTGTGGCGTTATCTGTGTTCAAGTGACTTGGCCAAGGCACTGTTTGGCAGAGGTGGCTTTTCCAGTACCTGACTTCTTAGCCCCCAGGACTCTACCAGTTTTTTTCCAAGTCCTGCCTTCAGAAATACAGGTCTACAGTCCTTTGTCTAAAACCAGAAACAGAAGAGAAAAGAAAAACATCAAAAACTAAGAGTTTCTGTAACGTATTTGGCAGTGACGCCAGTTCAGAACCAACTCATGCGAAATTAATGTCGGGTGAAAAGTCTCCATGCATCCCACTCAACATGGATACTCGTTTTGTTTCCTTGCAGAACTGTTAATAGGGGTGACTTCAGGTTGCAGCCCAAGATTGTTTTCAAGGGTGTTTTATATTACATGAGCTTTTCACCATTACCTTCTAAATTCCAAAACACACTGAACTGTGAAACACATCTAGTACCAACAGTTTTTGTTTCTTCTGGCCTCTGTGCCCAAATTGTAAGCAGCCTCCGGCCCCTCCTTCCCAGCCCACCCACCTAGCATGCAAGGAACCGTTTATGCAAATCTATTGGGGGACGCAGTGACCCAATCTGGGAACTGTGTGGACTAGGGGGGTCCCAAACCAGAAGGCATGTCTTGACTTCCGAAAGGCCAGATTCCATTAAAACAAACAAATTAGTTAAGAAGAAAGAAAACTTGTTCTTTGGTGAGCATGAGAACATCCGGGCCATGGTTTCTCAGCCTCGGTACAACCGTTATCTTGTGCTGGATAATTGTTTCTGGTGAGATGGGGCTGTCCTATGCGTTGTGGGGTTGTCACCAACCTCCCTGGACTCTGTGAGAGCCAATAGTCCCCTCCCAATCGTGACAGCCAAAAACGACTGCAGACATCGTGCAGTGTTCCCTGGAAGGCAAAAGTCACCCCTGGTTGAGAATCATGGGTCTAGAAAAAGCGTTTTAAATTGAGTGATGCAAACCTTTGAGTTACAGCAGGGTTCTCTACTCCGACGCTACTGACAGTTGAAGCCGGGTTGTTCCATGTCGCCCGGGGCTGTCCTGTGCATGGCAGGGTGTTTAGTAGCATCTTTGGCCCCTGCACACTGAATGCCACTGGCACAGCCCACAAGTCGCGACAAACAAAAATATCTTCAGACATTGCGTCTTCCCCCTCACTCCCCGTGGGAACCTCTGGTCTACGACACAGTCATGTTACTTTAATGTCGTGTGGTGCCTTTATGTTTCACAGAAAGCACTTTGTCCTATTTTGCTTCGTTTCCTTCTTTTCTCACTTCGACCCTGTGAGGTGGGCCGTTTTGAGTCCCATTTCATGAGAAAATTAAGCCCAAACATCTCTAAAGAGGATCAGAATCAAGAGCCTTGTTGTTTTTCCTACCCTGCCATGTCACATTGCGGGACATCCCGTCTGTGATGCAGCCGAAGAGGTGTTAAAAGCCCTTTGCCTGCCTTGGCAGGCTGGATCATAGCAGATAATTCACATAGTACTAACGAGACAGTCACCACGGTCGGCAATATGAAATGGATTCCAGGACCTTCTATTTGCAAATCAGTTCAAGTTACAGTTTGGTTACTTAATCTGAGAGATTACAGTTGCAGCTTCCTAGAACTTGCAAGTTGCATGACTCAGAAGGTTTGCAGTTGGAAGAGATCCACAGCAACCTTGCTCAAACCTAGAAAGGGATTTTTCAGCTGCCTGTGTGGGAAGCTCGTAGATTCAAATGGGAAACCGTGAACCCGGAGCAGATGCCCTTGAAGAGCAGCTGCCAATTCTCTGTCAGTCTCATAGACGCGACTTAGAGCTGCTACCTGTCGCTGCGCATAGTGGCCACCCCTGTAGTTGAAAACAGTTGGTTTTACGTTCTGGTTAAGTTCTCTGGTGTTGTGACTATTTTACGTCTATATGGGAATAGACACCAGGGTCGTTATTCGTCACGGCATAGCAAATTGCCGCAAACGTAAAGACTTAAAATGACGCCCACTGATGATTTTACCACGACTATGGGTAAAGAGTCCGGGTGTGGCTGAATGGGGTCCTCTGGTTGGGGTCTTGCAGGTGGGGGTGAGGTATGGGCTGTGCTCTGCCCTGGAGCTCGGGGTCCTCTTGCGTTCAAGTTGCTGGCAGACCATAGTTCCTTCTTGTAAGGCCAGGAGCTCCCAGCTGCTGGGGACTGCCCCTCACCATGGGCGTTTTACATCAGGGTTGTCTGTTTTATTAAGGCCAGTAGACAAGGGATCCTTCTGCTTGGAGTCTGTCTCTAAGGGCCCACCTGATCAGAGTAGGCCCGCCCAGGATCGCCCTTCTTTGGATTAGAATGAAGTCCACTGATTAGGACCCTCAACAACACATGCAGAATCCCTTCACTTTTGCTGTACCCTGTTGGTTAGAAGCAAGTCACAGTCTCCGTCCTCGCTCAAGAAGAGGAGACGACACAAAGGTATGAGTACCAAGGGTGGGAGTGAAGACTCTGCCTCCCCCAGGTGCCTGCCTGTGAGTGCACCTGGGAACCGAATTATGATTTAGGAAAATGTGTTCTGAGAAGCAGATAACCTAATGACAAACAGACGTGTGGGGGAATCTCACGTCTAAGTTGAGGTTGACAATCTCGACTCTAGTTAGCCACTTTGAATGCCGTAGATTTATATGTGAGGGCAATGAAGTTATGGAAAACCTCATGCAGAACTGAGTGTTTGATTCTCTTCATGCCAGAGTCTGTTCTGACTCATCACAACCATTTTCTCTGCTTGCTCAAGATGCATGTGGAGTCTGGTGGCCTCTCTGAAAAGATGAGGTGATCAAATGGCATCCCTCACAGCTCATACCTCCCTTCACGAGGGGAGCCCACCCAAGCCCTTCATCTGCTACCCTGGACACTGGGTCAGCTCTGCTCCTTCTGTGTCCAGCCAGGCCTTGCGACAGGGCACCATCTCCTAGTGGTTGGGAATTATGACCCCAGCATCCTCTGAGTTTCTCTTCCTCTGTCCTTACCCGGGACATGCTTTAGAACAGTGGCTTAGATGGCTGGGTCTGTGGCCAGGCGGGCTTGGTTCCAGGGTTCACCAACTGTGCCATGAGGGTCCACCTCCCACTCACAACAGGGTCTGTGTATTTGTCCAAACTTCATTTTGGGGATATCTTGTCATGCCAGTGATATCACAAGGCTCGATGGTACTTAACAAAATAGCTTTAGCTGTGGTACCTCTCTTAATATAATATTTATTTATTTTTTAAATGGAGGTGAAATTCACATAATATAAAATTAACCATTTTAAAGTGTACAATTCAGAGGCATTGAGTACATTCACAGTGGTGATGGTGGTTGTTGTTTTGGAGACAGGGTTTCACTTTGTTGCCTGAGCATCAATAGCTCACTGTAGTCTTGAACTCCTGGGCTCAAGCGATCCTCTTGCCTCAGCCTCCCGAGTAGCTGGGACATTGGGCCAGAGGGAAGCAGGGTCTGTGGGGGCTCAGTGCTCTCCAGGATGGTCTCCGACTTTTCTTTTGCCACCTGCCTCTTTGGCCCCTCTACCCCCACCCACCCCACCCTCCAAAATGTCCACCCCAGTCCCAGCCTGCCCTGGTCTAGAAATGGAACCAGTGGCCGGTCACCTTGTAAATATTCAAATTCTAGTGATTTCAGGAGCTGTTATCTTTGGGTTTATTGTACTGATTTACATCCAGGGGAAAGAACCTCTCTTGTCATCTCATGTCCTCACCATCAACAAACACAATTGCATCCAGCCAATAAATGATGAGATTTGGGATTTTATTAGCCATAATAGCATAAAAGTGGCTGAGTGACTAATTACAAATTATTTTCTAGCAAAAAGTGCTCCTGGCGACTGCCCAGCCATTAATAGGAAATGAGGCATCCCTCTGTACAATGGTGTCTGTGGAATAGATGTGACACCTAATTATATATTTGATTAGATTCATTGGAAGGATCAATACAGTGACTCTTGGCAGCTTTCTTTAAATAATTAAAGGAATGCAAATATTCCCAGCTGCTCTAGAACCATTTCTTTTCTTTAAATAGTTTTGATGAAAAACATGTTTACAACTTTTTTGAGGCCTATTTTACATTTCATTTCACTCACCCAGTTGTACAATTTCATGGATTTTACTGAATTACCGAGGTGTGGGATCATCACTATAAATCAGTGTTAGAACATGTTCATCACCCCGGTGAGATCCTTCATGCCCTCTGCTGTTCCGACCTCCTGCCTGAATATATTTTTAAGAAGGCAGATTTTTCTGGGTCTCATCGCATTTCCATGATTCCATGGCATGGGAATGCCGCCCTCTTGCCCTCTGGGGTGTTGACGATCATGGGATTGTATCGCTCTACCTGCCGTATGAACCTATCATCAGCGACTGTACTTTAAGACCCTATCTGTAGTCAGTGTGCTCGAAGGACCCAGAGCTAAATTGCTCAGGCTTGGGGAAATAAAACGCGCGTGTTCTGTAAACCCCTGGACCTGTCGCTGTTTGCAGTACCTGTCTGTCCTATGCCTCGGCATGAAGTCAGCTTCCCATCTGTAATTATCGTCATTTTCTAAGACTTGCCTTAGAATTCTTTCCCATGCTTAGGCCCTTAGGACTGATTTCTGTTACACACAAGTACACGTATGTCATTACTTGTCTATCTCAGGCTGCTTGCATCTGAAAATATGTATCCTCATTTCAAAATACACAGTTAATAGGAAGAGTGGGCGAAACATAGTGAATACCGGCAAATTACGCAGTAGTAAAAAGAAAAATAAAAGCAAGCAACAAAGCTTTGAATCTGGACGTGGAAGCATGTGGGGTATGATTTGGTAAGGATTTTTAAAAGAGAGAGAAAATCCAAGGCTGATGTAATTTGGGAATATTCAGTCAACCACCAGGCCTGGTTCGGGCAATGAATAATGAGTTCTTACCTGCAGGTGACAAAATTGGCACTGAGGCCTGATCCACTGGTGATAGGGGACTTTAGCAAGGGCTGTCCTCGGGAAACCTTGCACGGCTGAGAACTTACTATCTGATAAATGCTTTTCTTTTTGGGAACTTCATCCGCAGATCAAACGTTGCTCTGAAATTCACTGTGATGAACAAGAGTGGATTGGTTGGTGCAGTGAGGGTGTTAGAATCCCTAGGAGGAAGTGGCCGTAAAGTTTTCAAATCTGCCATAGTAAACGACCAACACAGCTTGGCGTGTGCCTTGGGGTTTGGGAAAACAGATGACGTGACAGTCGTTCCGATAAAAACACAGATATCATCTCCTGGCCAGGGACTCTGAGAAGAGAATGGCTCAATGTACGCAGGAATGAAAGTCTGCCAACACTATCACAAAGCCACAAAGGATCCAACCGAGAAGGGAAAAGATGGAGCATTGAAAGAAACCGTCGTAGCTGTAGAGGGTTTCTCTTTAATGAGCTGCGGCTTTGAAAGGGAGTATTTGAGAGGTGGAGAAGGTCCAGACAACCATGAAGTGAATGGCTTACCTTTCTACGTGTAACGTCAGGAAGTCCAAAACCCCAAAGAAACTGGCACAAACACGCTCGCTTGGCGCCCTGGTTCCTAGGTCTACCCTGATTCAGTGTCCTTGCCCTTTGACTAGACAGCATGCCGACGACATCAGAACTAACCCTTGTCATGCTAACTGGCCGTTTCCACCGTCGCAAGTTCTGAAACTCTAGTATCAGACATCGTGTGTGTCTGTCATTAGGCCCAGAATTAGCAGGTGAGGATAACATTTTGTCACATTGGCCTTATATGAGTCTAAGTGCTGCTGATGAGTTTATTTGAGATGCTTGTATGGAAGTGCTTCCTTGACTCATTCCAGAATACCTGCTCATAGCCTCACCTGCGTCTTTGCTGTTGCTTCTCCGTTGACTTATGGACATGACGTAAGGTTGCTTTTGCATTCTCCAGCGTCCCAAATCTACCACTCTCCTCGAATCCCAAACCTCCTAGTCGCTCCTCTCACTTTTAGTAGGAAAACTTTGCTCTCTGAGTACACAAGCCAGCAAATGGACATTGTCAAATTTGACTCTTCAGACTTGTTCTACCCAGTCATTAGACTTGGCGCAATTGTAATCTCCCACAATGATTCCCTTCGGGCTTCCACAGCCACAGTCTTTCTCAAAACGCTCGATCCTGGCCGGGTGTGGTAGCTCACACCTGTAATCCCAGCACTCTGGGAGGCCGAGGCGGGAGGATCATTTGAGCTCAGGAGTTCGAGGCCAGCCTGAGCAAGAGCGAGACCCCATCTCTACCAAAAATAGAAAAAATTAGCCTGGTATGGTGGCGCATGCCTGTAGTCCCAGCTACTTGGGAGGCTGAGGCAGAAGGATCTCTTGAGCCCAGGAGTTTGAGGTTGCTGTGAGCCAGGCTGATGCCACGGCACTCTAGCCAGGGCAACAGAGTGAGACTCTGTCTCAAAAATAAAACAAAACAAAAAAACCCCTGCTCGATCCCCTTGGAGGGTCCATGTCCACACCTTCGTCTCTACCTACGACAAACTGGCTTTGGCCTCTTCTAGAATTTCTTTTCCAAGGTCAGAATTGACCTTTTAAGTGTCAGATCCAATACCTTTTCCTTTTGGACAGTTCAGACCTTGGTTCTTCCATGTCATTCAGCTCACTCTGAGCTTCTGGGTCCTCTTCCCCTCTCTGCCCCTGGAAGGTTCACTGTGCTCAATCATCTCCCCCCCGCCATTTTCTCCTTCAATTCCTCCCTCCCCGCCCCGTGGGTGATCTCACCTCAAACCATGGCATCCAGTGCCATCCACTGTTTGTGTGTCCTCACTCTCTCTCCCTTTCACCTAGTCTCCACAGAGGAGGCAGTGCTCGTACCACGAGTGATAGTGGGGACAGTTCCAGAATCAGAAAACCCCGATCCAAATCCTGTCTTTTTAACAGACAAGCTGAGCTGGGAATAAAAACCACCTCTGTCTTGTCAATTTCCCCTTCTGTAGAAGGAGAAGGAATACATGACATGATTATAGATTATATTAGTAACAGTATGAAGATAATGCCTAGCATATTGTTAGCCCTCAGTACACGATACTGGCAAGGATCTTGTCTGTTTCCTCCGGCATGAGCTACAAATGTTTTCCAAACCCACTATGTCCCGAGGAAAACCTTGAGTGTGTCTTTTCTAGAATGACTGCACCTTGAGGACTTTCTAGCTCAATCAGTGGTGCCCCCATCATCCAATCCGTGTGCTAGAATCATTCGTGTTTTATCTCCCATGCCCTTACCCAGTGAGCCATCCATCTGGTTGGCTTGGTTTCTGAAATGCTTCTTGAATTTGCCACCTGTCTCCACTTAGGTCTTTAGCAATGATGCACTATTTGCATGCACCCAACAGACAGGACCTGTGGGCACCACAGTCCTTTCTGTTGCAGAAGTCCATGATTTTTTTTCCATGTTCTTACCTTGCTTCTCCACTGACCTTCAGCTTCTGTGCTTACCTAGTTCCTTGCTGGTTCTTTAGCTCCGTCTCCTTTCTTTATGGAACGTTTCTTGAAAGCAAGTTTTGAGCTGACACTTTGGAACCATTTCCATTGTTTCCCAGTAACTCCCCAATCACTCTAGCTCCAAAGTCACTCTTGGTTGATTTGGCCAGTTTGCCATCAATACCAACAACTCACATAGTCACGGAGGCACCCCGAACGGTTTGACAGACCAGGGAGATTTCTATGGGAACAACCAGAAAGAGAGGAATGCCTTTTGTGTGAAGTGGAAGGCATTTGACTTTGGAAGAGGTGGGCTTGGAAAACCGTCTGATGCCAATACATCAGGCATCCTCCAACAGCTCAGGGTGGGAACAGAGCCCAGGTGGATGGTGAACACCTGGAAATCGATTCCCTTAGAAATTCCCAAGCCGCTGCACCCCATCAGCAAGGTGCTTTGAGTATCTCTAATAGTAGGTGCACCACAGTTTGAAGAATAATGACTTGGATGATTGGAATCAGCTTCTCACTGGTGTCATTAAATCTACCATCTACCCATTTCGACTGTGTGAGAATAATTTTCCCACCATGTGTGTCATTTTTGCTGTGGGCCCTCTAGGACAGCGCAAGATAATCTCTTCTGTCTCAAGATACTTAACGTAATCCCATCTGCAAAGTCCTTTTTGCCTTGGAAGGAAACATATTCTCAGCATCAGGGTATTAGGGTGTGGACATCTTTGGGGGCCGTTATTCTGCCTACCACACTTGATTTCCACTGATGTATAGTGGTGTGTAGACATGGACTTTGATAACATGATTATGTAGATAATACTATGGGTTTTCTCTCCGACAAGTAGTATGAACGTGAACTTTTCCTGCCGTCTCATTGTATGTTGATTTTATACGACAGACTTTTTGCTCTGGTCAGTATACTTGAGCCAGTTCAGGGACATCTGATGGGTGTAGAGAGAGATAAAAGTTTACTGTACAGTGAATTAATTAATTCTGTTAACACAAAGCAAGTAAGCAGGATCAGAAGGTTCTTTTTATTTTGTTTCGTTTTGAGCTACCTAAGCTTCAATGCTGAGAGGTCCTAATTCTCTGTTCAGTGATGCTTCTTTTTGGTGTTTGTTTCACACGTTTTAATTGACCTTAATTTGGAGGCAAAGATGTTTTGCAGCAGATGCAATGAAGGGGCTCCCCCCTCCTGCCATCCTGCTGTACTTACCGTTCCCCACGGTGTGTAGCTGGGGTGTCGGTTGTGTCAGCTGAGTGTGTCGGTTCTCTCTTCACGGTCGTCTTTGATTTTGTCCTTTTGGTTGGGCTCCTCTCTCCAGTCTATCCACATCCTCAAGGGCTGATTTCCTGCAGAATTCTTTCCCCTCCAAACCCCCTTTCCCTCCTCTTTCCTAGCAAACTTCTCGTGAGAGCCGCACACGCTCTCTCTGGCCGTTCCTCTCTGCTTTCCGCCCTAGACCACCAGCTCTCCCTGGGTGGCATCGATACCCACCCCAGTCTCTGATCTCACAACCAACTGGCCATGGGGCAGCTACGCATCAGCATTTTCACTCATCAAAGCCATGTCTCGATGACCGCGAGGCACCTGGGATTAGTTACCCGCCTGCCGTCCTGACTAGACATATCTGAAAGGTCGGGAATATTTACTCTGTGGACTCACAGGAGCAGAGAGTACATGGAGTGCTGGGGTGGTGGTGGAGGGCTAGGGAGAAGTTGGTTAAAGGGTATCAAGTTTCAATTAGACAGAAGGAGTAAGTTCAGAAGATGTATCATGCAGCATGGTGACTATAGTTAATAATGATATATTGTATCCTTGAAAATTGCTAAGAGTAGATCTGTAATGTTCTCGCCACAAGAAGTAGGAAGTATGTGAGGTGATGGGTATGTTAGTTGGTTTGAGTTAATCAGCCCACATTGTTTATGTGTGTGGGTGAGATATATACCGGGATCATGTTTTATACCAAATTTACATTTGTTAATTATACCTTAATTAAAAATAAATTTTTGAAAAGAATATTTACTTGGCAGAGCAAGGTGACATGGTATTGCGTAGGTAGCGTAGAACTGGGGTCCGGAGACCTGGGATTCTGCCATGGTTTTACGAGCTGCCTTCTTTGTGACGTGAGCAAAGAGCCTTCACACGATTCCATCCCCTCACCTATAAAGCACGGTCTTTGGGTTGTAATTCCTGGATAGTGTTCATCATACCCTACAGAGTCAGCATACCTGTGCGTAGACCCTCAACACCCACATGCTCCAAAGCTCCCAGGCAAAACTTTGAGGTCAGCTTCCCTGAGGTTACTTCTGGCTGTAAAACTAGGTGTTGATTTAATGAATGTTACTGCATTCGGGTGAGGGGTAATCAAATAGGGAGTGATTTATAAAAGTTGTCACCTGGGAAAGCTGACAAGCTCCATAAATTTCCCCAGCTACTCACAATTAATAATTTTACACTGAAAGCAAGTAATTACAAATTTGCCTCTAAATCACTTTTTAAAATCCACACTCAAAAGTTGATAAACTGTCCTCATAAGTCAGACATCATTACCAACTTGTTATTAGCAAGGAAGACCCAGAGCTCCGTGTCTGTGATGGCATGCTTCTAAATGCCACAGCTCCCACCTGCTCTTTCAAAAAAGGGAGTGTTAAATGCCCACTAAGGGAAGCCGCATTATTTTGGTGGGCAGGGCTGCTACGTCTACTCACCAAAGCGCAGGAACTATACGCTGTGGTCAAGTGACAAACAAAAGTGGCACACAACCATGTGTGCTTTGGAAGTTCTCCACGCATGCATGAATTCAATAAAGTATCATTTTTAGCCTAAAATGCTAAGACTTTGAAGACCCATCTGCCAACTGTCAAATCGCTGGGTAAAATCAAAACCCGTTTGTTGAAGATGTCTTTATGAAAACCGGGATTAGTAAGGCAAGGCCACTTGGGGGTGAAGAAGAACAGTGACACTCACTCCTAGAGACCATCCCTCGACGGTAACTGTCCCTGAGATGTCAAGAGAAAGGCCCTAAGGACATGGCCTGGGCTAGGAAGTGACTCTGCAGTGGCCCCCTGGTGATCCAGGTCTCATAGTTAATCAGCTGTGGCTGAGAGGCCGGCAGCACACTTGGGCGTCCTCACTGGGCACCTGGCACAGCCCGAGTGCAAGCCAACATCACGGAAAGGTGGCAGGTTTCAGGTTGTTTATTGAGGTATCTCTGGGCTTGAAGATGCACAGCAGTTTCTTGAGGCTCCTGTTCCAGGCTGAGCTGAAGCGGATTTGTCCAGTGGGTTGGTGCTGAAGGCCTTTTAGAAAAGCAATGATTGTTTCTTCTGTTACACCTTGATTCTGTTTTCTAAGGATCCTCCGGTACTGGCTTTATCTTTGTTTTTGCTTTTTCTGTATATTTGTAGTTGGCCAATTAATTTCTTTCCATTTGTAGTAGAGATGGGGTCTTGCTCTTTCTCAGGCTGGTTTCAAACTCCTGACCTTGAGCAGTCCACTCTCCTCAGCCTCCCAGAGTGCTAGGATTACAGGCATGAGCCACCACTCTCGGCCCTGGCTTTATCTTTGGATCCTAAAGCGGGTACTCAGCAGCTCATCCCATGGGGCATGCCAGAAACCATTAGGGTCTAGTTGATGAGAAATGAGGTGAAGCCACCGCCTGTGTGCAAGCTTTGGGTGTTGGTTCAGTACTGACACTGTGTCCATAAGTGCCTGGTGCTGGCTTCCTGGTGAGCAAGTTCTATTCCTTGGACACCAGCCGATGGATCCTCCATACCATGGGGTAATTGTCACCTGCAGCAAGGTATGACCAGACCTCCGGGGTGGCTTTTGGGCCAGCGTATCTGACTGGAAGCAGAAATGGATTCTAATTTTCCCACTGACTTTTAACCACTCTGGTCCTTTTACTTCTAATTGGGGAACTGTCTTTTCACAAACACAACCTGTTCCTGGAGAGACGGGTGCGATATTGAATAGGAAAGTGCTTTGAACAACAATACGTGCATATGGATTGTATACGCTCCCTGGGGTTGATGTATGGATGCTGGCTTGGGAAATGACAGAAGTGAGAAAATCTACGACAACACACAGGATAAAAGAGGGCGAACTCTGAGTGAGCTCCAGCTTTCTTCTCCTTTCACCACCTCCCTATTGTCTAGGAGGGCGGAGAGGGGCTGCCATAATTTCTCACAGAAGGCTGCCTGCCCTAGTTGAATAGGGTCCCCCAAAAGCATATCATCCGCAGAACCTCAGAATGTGACCTTATTTGGGAGTGCTGTTGCTGCCCAACCAGGTTCATTGCCTGCTGCGCAAGAAGCAGACAATATGCTGAGTCAGCAGCGTTTACTGCAGAGACAGAGTCTTGATTCTGCATAGTGCTAAGCGGGGAGACGGGAGAAATTTCTCAAATCCGCCTCCCTGAGAACTTGGGAGACAAGGTTTTTAAGGATAGTTTGGCAGGTAAGGGATTAGGCAATTAGGTTTGTTAATTAGGGCAAAATTATGGGGGTGTAGGAATCATCTTCTTCTGTTATTCCAGTCCCTGGGGTCACAATTCCAGTTGAGTCAGTTTCTTGGTCTGGGCTGCTGATCTGGGTGGGTCAGTCAGTCCACTGGAATGCAGGGCCTGGGAGATAATCTCAAAACTACCTTTAGGTTTCGAAAAGGTGACGTTATCTATGGAGAAAGTTAAGAATCTTTATGGACACTAGCTATGGGGAGGAGAAGTTAAGCATCTTTATGACCACCAGCTGTGTGGTTCTGGAGTGGCAATTATAGAAGCAAATAGTGACTAATTATTATCATTATTTTTAGCAAGGCCATTATTTTACCATAGTTCTCGCCTCGTACCCCGTTATTGAAGGGCAGTTTCAGTATGTTTGTTGCAGATGTAATTAGTTAGCTTGAGATGAGGTCATCCTGAGGGTGGGCCTCTCATCCAATATGATTGGTATCCTTGTAAGAACAGAAGAGATTCCTAGACTGACAATCCAGAGGGATGATAGGAAGACACAGGCAGAACACCGTGTGTCCACAGAGCCAGAGGTTAGAGTGACGATCGAGGAGCCAAGGAATGCCAAGGAGTGCCAGCAATCATATGCTTTATGTTTTACTTCATTTTTTTACATTTAAGGCTTTTATCCAGGTTGATATTTATAAGCTATACTTTTCCATAGGTGTTCAATCTAATTCTGTGTTAAACGTAAACCCTAAGACTATCGTAGTTGCCCAGGAGAAACCTCTAGAACTCATTGTACAGCAAATGTAAACAATCAATCCAGCAAACACCTCCCTCCGTGTGCTGCTGTACACAGGGTTGTGGACAATGGATATAAAAAAGAAGGTGTGGCCTTCATGGGGAGAATTACACAGTGGCATTAGGGAGGCAAGATGTAAATGCCTCCAAAACTAAGACTCAGAAGCGCGAAACCACTTGGCCAAGATCACACAAGTTATAACTCACAGAAATAGAATTTGAGCCTCACCCCATAGCTAAGGTTTTTAAAACTTTCTAAGGCACACGGATTTGGTTGCGGTGGATACTAACTGCTTCATCAGTGCAATTTTGCAAATGAAGACATTTCCACTATCTAGCATATGAATAAGAACAATCGAATGATTCTAACAGCCTTCCATTTTTTTTTGAAATATCAAATCACCCACTGACTCTGAAAGTCACAATACCCTTAGCATAAACGGAAGACAGTTAACAGTTCTCCCATCCTGAGCACCCCAAAAAGTGGCCGGAGTAACTGAACAATCTCACAAGTCCAGTTCACTGGCAAATCTGAAACTATCTCCAAGGCAAAGGAAAAAGCACCCGAAGAAAAGTCTACAGTTGAAATTCTTCTCCCTCACTGGGTCAACATTATTATGATTGGCTGATTTAAAGGATGTGTTTCTTGTCATAAATTCAAATCTGGCTCTACTTCAGGCGTCAATGCCGTTTGATAGTTGGGTTCAAGGAGTCAGGATCGTAGCAGTTTTGATTGTGGTTCTGAAGTAAACCCAGCTCCCCGCAACATGACTGGGAATCTGTAACAATAACAGTCACTCCATTTCAAAGCTAACCGATAACTTTATTTCATGATGCCTAACTGTGCGCTTGCTTAAGAATCCCCAGGAACTGACCTTGAACAACTAACCCTGAAACCAAGATTGTAGGACTCCCCCACCCCTGCCCCCTGGAGAAAAATGCCGCGACCAGGTGCCCTTCGATTCTGTTGTCACCTAGCTGACACAGGCCAGACCAGCAGATGGCCCCCGCTCAAGATAGCCACCAGAACAGGGCATGCTGACCTGCACGTAGGTAGTTTCCAGCAACTCCTTTCCCTTTAAAACCTCTCGGCAGACTGAGGAATTTGAGATGGTCTTTGAGACGTGAGCCCACCATCTCTGCAGGCTCTTAAATACACCTGTTTTTCCTGTCACTTACACTTGTCTCTCCAGCCTGGCTTCCCGAGTGCTACGTAGCCAGACTTGTATTCAGTTACATCCCCACTGTGTGAAATGGGAAAATAACCACGTGGAATCTGTTCTTTATCATTTTGACAATTTTTAATTGCCGATTGACAGTCACGTTGGCAATTAGAAATTTTCCCCTGCAAGACAGGAGTTTCTGTGAATTAAGAATGCAACTGATTCGGTCTGATAATTCCAGATGTTCTTCATGTATAGAGTGACACTTTGACGCTTGCTTTGATTAAATTCACAGCATTTCCACAGTCCCGGGTAACACAAGCTTTCAACGCATACTGAATAGTGATATACACCCATAATTTCTTACCTGAAACCCTTAAAGCAGGGTGTGTTTGGAATTCGGTTATGCGTATTTTAGAAAGGTCACATGTGCCCTTACTGTACCTCCCATGACACCCTCAGCGAGTGGAGCAACATTCAGTAATCATACACATTAATATTTTTACAGGAAAATGTATGAATATTCCTCCCAGTGGGAGGCATGGAGGCTACAAATGGTCTAATAGTTAAAGTGCATTTATATAGTAACACACTGGTTGTGTGATGATAGACCATAAATACCCCGAGTACTTCTATTTCTAAGTAAAACATCAGGCAGAGCCAGTTGAAAATAAGTTAAATGCCTTTACACATACCTGCAACATCTACTCATGAGGTCTGAATGCTTCAGTTCCTTTGAGAAGAGAATATATCAGGGCTGTCATAGCTTTCCCATCATGTTGTCATTGGCCATAGGTTGATGGGCAGGGAATAAGATTCTCCAAGGACAAAATGGTAACATGAAAAATGACCCTTTAAAAGACTTTGCCTATTGCCACCTGTCTCTCATTCTTGATGCCAAGAATTAACAGATCACACATTCTAACTTTACCTGCTAGGTCAGGGGTTGGCAAATATTTTCTGTATAGGGCCACATAGTTAACATTTTCAGCTTTGCGGATCATGCAGTCAACCTTGTAATTGTAGTGCAAAAGTAGACATAGATAATATATAACGGAATAGGTGTGCTGTGTTCCAATAAAACTTTATTGACAAAAATGGGTGGCGGGCTGGGTTTGGGCCATGGGCCACAGTTTGGTGGCTCCTATTCTATGTGATTCTTTTCACTATTGTTCACAATTCCGTTATCATTATTGTCACTATTAATGTTCTCATGTTTATCAGTGTATAGCAAACATAGAGTTGAAGAAAATGTGTATCTGCTCTTCATGGAATATAACATGCCTTGGTCAAAAAGCCATATTCTAGATTTCATATTGAGGAAAAGATCAGAACCAAAAACATTATATTTTGAAATAAGTCTGAGGGTGGAGGACATACCAGAAACTATATTATTTTATGGTTTTCTGTTAGCCCAGATTGCCGGCTAGTGGTATACTAGTTATTGGACTACTTAGAAACTATTTCTCAGGAAGTTCTTCTTATTTGCAGGATGATGAATAGGTAAATGGAGCTCACATTTCTATCACTGCGGACATTGGCTTTTTCCAGTCACTGACAACTGCATCTTGCATTTGCCTAAATCTCAACACAGCGAAGGACTCTTAACCTGGGCTCGCAGACCTCTCTCCTGTTGGCTTTTGTTAGAGTTTCACTAGGGTTATAGCTGAGTAGCAAGATGGGGATGTTTGATTAGTATTGTATATGTGCTCAGGACAAAAGTTTGGTTGGTTTGTTTTATCAGATACTGTCTTATATTGAGTCCCAGGAAATAGACTCTGAGTTGAGATTGTGCTTGGGAGGTTTTTTAGGGGTATGTTCTTGGGATCCACACTTGCAGGGGGGTAGGGAAAGAGGATGAGCCCGACAGAGGAGTTGGGCCACCACACTGTCACAACCAAGGCCTCAGCCCATTTCAGAGGGAGCTCTGGAGCCGGGAAGGTCCCTCGGAGCTGTCCCACCTTGAGGCAAGGAGATGCCATCACCATAGGAAAGGCAGCTCTCTTTGGCTAAGGCCAGTTTCCAAAGGCAGACATAGCTGGCAACGTCAGCAACTGGGGAAGAAGACCTCGCTCAGCACTGAGTTCAGACCACAGCATCCACCATGGATGTTCTCTGTGCGAGTTCCTCAACACCACATTCTGTCTTTGTCTTCAAAATACGTTTCCTTACCCTGGATTTCCATTTAGCTTCTTAAATTCCTTCAGTCAATCTTCTGAATAGTCACATTTGCCTTCAGCGTTTACTCCTACTTGGAATATTCTGGAACCTTTCCTGAGAAAGTAGGGTGACTACTCATTCCAGTTGGCATGGGACTATCCTAGTCTGGAAACTTGAACCCATCAGTCCTGGACAATCTGGATGATTGTCACCCTGTGGCAAACCAATCAGTCAGATTTCAGCAACTTGCCTTTCCGTTTCATTACCATCTTCCTAGATCACGACCCTGCTTCCTTAATAGCTACACTTCCTGGGCTGTTGCTAAGGACAAATGCTCTCTCTGCTTTTCTCGCTGATACACGTAGGATGGGTGTCTTTAACTCTTTTTGACATTTCCACGGTGCGGTTAAACCTGAAGTCACAAATAAGCAACACACTAGCAAACAGCAGAGGCTGGTGGGCTGACACAAGACTGACGCCTCACGTCAGTTCAGTTTGGGTTTTGCTGCCAAATAAAGAAATGGAAGTTACAAAAATCATTTGGGTTTTTAGGGCTCTTTGTGTCTCAGAGTCGTGGACAAAGGATGGCAGATCCCGAGGGCATGCTTAGACCGCTGTCATTTTCAGTATCGTGCAACTGAAAGCTCATTTGAAGAGGGGATGGGAATGGTGAGAAAAGTGGCCAAGCAAGTGACAGTTATGAGGATTATACGTAAACAGTCAGAGGAATGAAGTGGGCTTATTATTGCCGAACTCACAGACAAATCAGAATGTGAGTTGCTTATAATAAAGCAGACTTAACCTCTTGATTGTCTTCAGTCTTCTTGCTCCCTGACTATAGCTTGGATGATAAGGAGACCTATTTTCATATAACTTGTTGGGTGGGCGCTGGGCCAGATAGTTCTCTGTGGTCTTGTTCTGTCCTGTGCATCACGGGACACCTAGAAGCACCCCTGCCTGGCCTCCACCTGCCGCATGCCATGAGCAGCCACCCAGTTGTGTCCACCAAACATGTTTCTAGACATTGCCTGATGTTCTCTGCGGGGTGAAATGGCTCTTGGGTGAGAACCCCTCTAGGAATCTCTTGAAAAATGTCCTCTAACTGCGGGCCTTGAGATTTTCCTTCATGCTGTTTCATGCTGCAGGTGTAGACGCTTCCTGGCAATGCCGCCATGATAGGTATGGTGACCTAGTCCCTGCAGAAGTGTTTCTTCTTCATTACTCTCCCGGGGTTGTAAGCACAGAGTATATCACTTATGGGCAAAGGGCTGCCATGCTGATATCTTGAAATCTATTTTCTGTAAATAAAAGGTGTGGACAAAAAGCAGGGAGGGGAAGGGGAATGATGATCCGGATCTCTCTTACCTCGCAAGAAGAGTCTCCCGGTCATTCCAGTCCACATCTGAGCGATCTTGGTCTTGCCCACTGATGTCATGGTGAGCGAGCGGAAGAGATGACCCTGCCCAGTGGCTGTGTCATTCCTGCTGTGGGAGGTTAAAGGTCAATGTTGACAGCACAGTGTTCCATTTCAGCAAGCATGCAACATGAAAAGCAATGCTGGAAGATGGATGAGGATTTAAAATGCCATCTCCAGGGGACGAAAATCACAGTTCTGAGGCTCTGATGGAACCTAAGAAATTCCTGCTGGAAGCTTCACTTCAATAAAGCAAAATCCGCATTTACAAAAATCTATAGAATAGTCATTTTTCTCTAACGTGATAGTCTCTTGTGAATATTTTTTTACCAAGTGGAATTGCACTTTGTATTTTAAAGCGTAAACAATTGATTTATACACTAATAAATTGTTCAAGACATATAGTAGCTTTTGTCTAAATGTCAACAACTAAAAAGAAAATTCTTCAGTAGGTTCAAAGCTGTCGTCTTGGGTTTCTTCTGAGCTCACTTGCAATTCGTGTCTAGGGCTGCATATCTGTAAAGAGCTAGATATTAAATATTTCCAGCTTTTCGGGCAAACAATCTCTGCCACAACTACTCAACTCTGGCAGAGTTTCACAAAAGCAGCCATAGATAATACGTAAACACAACATAGCTGTGTTCCAATACGCTTTATGTACAGACGCTGAAATTTGAATCTTATGTATTTTTCCCATATCACAAAGCATATTTCTTTTATCAACCATTTAAACAGGTAAGCATGCTTGGCTCACTGTGGAAACAGGTATCACGACAGCTTTGTAACCCCAGCCCTATTCAGGAAACATTTATTGAGCGCTTGCAGTGGCAAACGAATGACATAACGGGCCCTGCCCTCTGGATCCTTGGAACATGTTGGGTGGGCAGCTATGCAGTAAATAGATGACTAAATAGATATATTATTGCAAATAGTAATAATTGCTATCAAGGAGGGAAAGGTGCTGTGGTAGCCAGGAAGGGAGAGCCTGCTTTGCGTGGGGTAATCACGGAGGGCTTCTTTGAGACAGTGGCAGTCCATGGAGACAGGCTGGTTGGGAGTTAGGCGGAGAGGGGGAAGAAGAAGAGAAACTCAGAAAGAGAAATCCTCTAGGCAAGAAAGTGCTTATTTACCTAAGTGTCCCAACATGTGGTTATTCCATTCCTGATTGTTGTGCTTTTGAATGAATCCACAGATGAGCCCAAAGACCCTGGTCTGTCTCTGCTGAGAGCCGCGCAGCGGCCGCCCCTGCACGTGGTGATCACAGCCACTTAAGATCTTCCGGAGACAGCCGCTCACGCGTGTCTGACAGCGTCAACACCGTAAGTGTGGCAAACACGTGCGTGTGGGCCTCAGTGTGAAAGTAGCACCAGCCGTGCACTGGTGCTCGACTCACCTGGACCATGTTGTCTGAGTCCAGGAGTAGCAGGTGGTGACCTTTGGGCTGGTGTTGGGGACATTCTGATATTGCAGGGACGATGTGGACATGCGGCTGTCCCAGTGGTTCCTCTCGTTCAGAAAGGACTGTCCGACGAAAGAGGTCACATTGGCCAACAGGGAGCATCAGTGGACAAGTATGTTTTTCTGGAGAAAAACTGCTCAGGGCCAGCGGGGGCAACACGCACAATCTGGTGAGCAAGGGCATGAGGCGCGTCCCGAGGGAAGTCTCGGGGAATATACAGGTGCGGGCATGTAAATGGTGTGATGCATCTCCCGGGCCTTGGAGGCAGCTCTAGTTGAAAGGTGCAAACCCCTGCAACATGGGAAGGATCATGGTACACCTGCTGATCTCAACTGCATTCCTTCCTTCCTCCCTTCCTCTCCTTCCTCCCTTCCTTTCCTTCCATTTCTGTCTTCCTTTCTTTCTTTCTTCCTTTCCTTTCTTCCTCTTTCCCTCCCTCCCTTCTTTCCTTCCTTCCTTTTCTTTCTTTAAGGCAGAGTCTCATTCTGTTGCCCAGGCTGGAGTACAGTGGCTTCATCATAGCTCACATCAACCTCAAACTCCTGGGCTCAAGCCATCCTCTTGCCTCAGGTTCTCCAGTAGCTGGGACTGCAGGCGCATGCCATGACACCTGGCTAATTTTTCTATTTTTAGTAGAGACAGGGTCTGGCTGTTGCTCAGGCAGGGCTCAAGCGATCCTCCCGCCTTGGCCTCCCAGTGCGCCACTGCGCCCGGCCTTAACTGCTTTTCTGATGCCACACCTGAGGGGCAGAGCAGGGTCCCTCACTGCAGGTAGGTAGAGCACCTGCGCTGGTGGAGCTGAGAGCTGAGGGACAAGGTGGCTCTCCTCCCTGTAGGAAGGACACCTCCCCTGGTGGAGATAAGACCTCAGGGCAGAGCAGGGTCCCTCCCTGCAGGAAGGACACCTCCCCAGGTAGAGATAAGACCTTAGGGCAGAGCAGGGTCCCTCTCTGTAGGCAGAGCACCTCCCCTGGTAGAAGTGAGGGCTGAGGGACAAGGTGACTTCTCTCCCTGCAGGGAGAGCACCTCCCCTCGTAGAGTTGAGGGCTGAGGGCAGAGCACGGTCCCTCCCTGCAGGAAGAGCTCCTTTCGCCCGGGAGTGAGTGAGCGGTGAGTGTGTGGGGGATGGTCCTGGGGCGGGTCAGGGGAAGCATGGTTGAAAAGACCCTGCTGGTGAGCGCCCCTGTGATCATACCCCCTTCTCTTGGGCAAACCTGCAGCGTTATGACACTCTGCCATCCACTTTGGGCATCACAACCTTTTTATCGTTCCCCATAACTGCAAGCTCAGAGAAACGGGCAAGGAGATGCTTTTAGAAGAGATATTAGGGTCGAAATCATCGTGAAAATTCCCCCGAAAGTGGATCCCTGCCCTGAAGTCAAAGACCCTGGGGCTTGGCATGCAACTCCCACTCCCACCGCTGCCATGCGTGCTCGGGGCCGTTTCATCTCTCTACAGTCCCGTAAGGAGGTTACAAAGAGCAAGAGATGACCCCTTTGTTTCGGGAAAAATATGATGAAGATTTCATGATTTGTCCAGCCAGGGTGACGGGAGCTGCAAGAGGCTCGCAGGGTGATTTTTAATGGTCTTCAAAACGCAGTTGGTTGGAATGGTGGGTCAGTGATGGTCGTAGTTCTGTGTCTGGGCAAGCTCTGCCCTCCAGAGAGACTTTGGCGACTGGTATGTAGTGGGTGGAGACCAGCGATGCTGCCAACCGTCCTGCGGTGCACAGGACAGCCTTCCCCTGTCCCCCGCAGTCCCCAAATGTCCCTAGTGCTGACGCTGAGAAACCCTGCTCTATGCAACAAGAGACTCTAACTTAATCTTCTCTTTCTTCCTACAGTATGCAATGGTCTCTTACTTTGAGGGATCTGAGTTAGAATAAGAATTAAAGAGAACAAAAAGATAATGACCTTTTAGGGTTTTTTGTTTTATTTTGTTTTGTTTTTTCTATTAAGCTAAAGCCCATAGCACAGGATTCTCCTAGGAACACCCTGCAGGCTTAAAGACTTGGCTTGTATTCATTGCTAATACCAAGCAGCTTAACAGACTCATTCTTTATTGTCATTTCTGTAATTTGCTCTTTAAAAGGATCTGATGTTCCTTTTCTTTGTTTGTTTGTTTGTTTGTTTGTTTCAGAAACAAACTTTTTGGGTGTTTTAAAGAATAATTTATTTTCTAAAATCATTGGTAATATAGGAGGTGGCATTGATTTCTGACCTAGCTATCAAAGCCTTCTGCACTTGCTAAGTAGAATTTTAGGTTTTTATTTCTCTGGAAAACAACTGTACATTTTGCAGCAAAATGCTTAAAGTACATTTTTTTTTTTTTGTCATTTTAGTCTGTAGTGGAGATTGACATTCTTTAGACCAGCTAGAAGGGCTCTGAGAAAATTGACAGACTCCAGAGCTAATTAGAAGTATGCGGCTGCAAAGGCTCATGATTAATTCATGATGAATGAACCCAGCATTCATTATCTTTTCCTACTGTTCTGATGCAAAGTGGGAGTCTTTCTGCGGGGGCTAAAATATCTGTTCCTAAATACCTAATAGCAATATCTGTTCCGCCTCAGCTACACGAAGCCATCCTCACCGTGGCATTTTAGTGTGTTTCGCAGTTCTGAATTCATGGTCCTCGAATAGAACATGAGAAATTCTCTCCCTCTGCTTAAGCAGGTGGGGACTTTGGTCGTCTGGTTTTTCTAATCCGTTCCCCTCCAAAGACAATGTTTAGTGATATTAAAATATAACTTCATTGTAAAACAACTACAAAAAAGGAAAGTTCCTTTTTGTGGGATGTCATTTTATTTGAATAAACCTGTCAGAAGTCTCTTGGCTTAATTCTGCTTAAACATGTACTAGGGTAGTCAGTAGGTTATTTTTTTTGTTGTTTGTATTTTAAATCCTTTGATGGTGATGAAAAGGTTTTTCAATTGGATGGTAATCCCTAATCAGGGCAGCAAATACCCATGATAAGAAGCATGTTTTAGTGTCGAGATATTAATCCCAACTGCAAAACAATGTTACGGTGGAGTGTGTCTCAGCAAAAATAATGGAGGAAAAATGAAGAGGTAAATGGTGAGGGAGGGTGGAGCAATATGAAGGTCACAGCCTTAACCAGGTGTGCTGGGCGTCATGTACCTCTCAATGTCAGGCTGTAAGGCACAGAAACACCTGTGTAGAGTCCCGCCACAGTTGTGCAGCCTGAATCTGATCACAAGGAAACATGAGGCCGATACGCAATGTAGCAAATTGCTTTGACACAACTGACCCCGATCCTGCTAAAAGAGTCGATGTCACGAGAAACAAAGAAAGGTGGGAGGGTTATTCCAGGCTTCAAAAGACCGAGAAATATAACAACTATACCTGAACCTTGAATGGCTCCTGGCTTGGAAAAAAGAACCAGTTGGTACAGTTATTTGGGGACTCTCTAACAGATGAGGTTATTGAGTTTGTCTTCACAGTTGTGGTCATGGTTATGTGCTTATGAAGGAAATTGTCCTTACTCTAGGAGACGGGTGCTGATGTATTGGGGGTGGAATGTCATAATCTATGCAACTTGGTATAAAAAAAATCATGATGCACAAATACAAATATATTCTTTATCCCATCTTAATGAACTGATGTAGAAAAATGTGCTATTTATGCATATATATATTTGCACACCTCTCTCCCTCTCTCTCCCTCTCTCTCCCTCTCTCTCCCTCTCTCTCCCTCTCTCTCTCTCTCTCTCTCTCTCCCTCTCTCTCTCTCTCTCCCTCTCCCTCCCTCCCTCTCTCCTCCCTCCTCCCCCTTCCCTCTCCACCACTCCAACCCCCAGAGAGGGAGAAAGAAAGCAAGAAAATGTGGCAAAAATGTAAACAATCAGCAAACCTAAGTGAAGGAGTATACTGGTGTGCATTTTTTATTTCAACTATTTTGTAAGTTTGACAATGTTTAAAATTAAAAACTTTTGGGGGAAAATAATATGCATGAAGTATCATTTTGCTTCACCTGTTTAGGAGATGTTTTAGTCCTCTTGATTTTATTTTTTAAGTTTTCTACAGAACCAGTTCCTAAGCAGTGCATGTTATATTCTCTTGTTTGTCTGAATCGGGGTACCTGTTCTCATTGTGATGTGAGACAGGGTCTGGTCCCGTTTGTGGTGGATTACCATGCTGTGTGGAGTATACTTGGCTACCCGTCATCACTGTGCTGTTACAATGATGTATCCCTGTTTCTTTGTTACGTGATATAGTCGTGTATCGCTTGACGACAGGGATACGTTCTAAGAAATCCACCAGTAGGCAGTTTTGTCATTATGTGAACAGCATAGCGTGTACGTACACAAGCCTGGGTGGCATAGCCTACTCACACCTAGGCTGTGTGATATAGCCTGTTGCTCCTAGTCTACGCACATGCGCAGCATGTTATTGTACTGAATACCGTAGGCAATTGTGGCACAATGGTAAGTATTTGTGTATCTAAACATACCTAAACATAGATAATGATCAGTAAAAATATGATATTATAGTCTTATGGGCCCACTGTCATGCATGTTGTCCATCAGTAACTGAAATGTCATTATGTGAAGCATCCCTGTGTTTCTGAAGTCACTGTGGAACCTGCTGTCTTGTTTTCCACGTTGTCCTTTACGTAGTAGTCAGCACATGGTAGATTCTCGTCAAGAGGTACATTCAGAACTCATCTTTGGTAATTCACATGGCCCCTTCCAAATCTTCCCAACTCCTGCTTTCTTTCACCCGAGACGGGGTTCACGTGATAGTGTAATCGCTACTGTCTTGGGAGTTGTCTCAGGTTTGTAGCAGCAGTGGTCTGCTACGTACTTCCTGTTCTGGGTTTGTCTCTGCATGGTTTGCTGAAGCAGGGTTAACTCGGGTGCTGTGGCTCTGTGGACCCTTGAATTAGACCAAAGAGCAACAGAGCCCATATTGTTCCCTCTGGACAAGCACACCCTGGCTTCGGAATTGAGAACAATAACTCGGTACTACATTGTAAAACAAAGTGTGTAAAAGTACCTCAGGAACAAGGTGTTCCATTTCTAGTAAGACATCTTACAGACACACTCCAGCCAAACACGTAGTTTGCAATCTTTACATCTATTCTAGTGAAAACATTTAGGATACACTGTGGTTGGCAAGCTGTTCCATTTGGGACCCTGAGGGTTCCTCAGCCTGATGCCTGGAGCCTCTTTAGCCCTGGTGGGAGTAGTCAGCGAGCTGATTCCACTCACTGCTCCAAAAACAACACTGATTTTTATCTACATTGGGCTTTCTTATGGACAGAAGATCCTGTGATTAAACACAATGACAACACCTGGTTTCTCCGCCTGTCCTGTTATAGATCTGAGAGCAACACTGAAGCTGAAAGCTGTTAAGCTCTTTACCTAAGACTAGGTGAGATCGTGGATGCCCTCAGCCACATCTTAGCCACCGTTTCTTTAGCTGAATTACTGCTGTAGGGGAGGAAAAAATAAGTTTTTCTGTATTCTCCCTGAGTTCTTATCTGGGACGGAACCTTATAGCAAAAGGCAGGTTAGTGAGAGAAAAACAAGCACGTTTATTAACATGTATACTTTGTGTATTCTTGGGAGATATCAGGGAAGAGTGAGTAAATCTCAAAGAGGTGGCTTTAAGTTGAGGCTGAAATACCATCCCATGCTGAGACAAAGAAAGAAGGGCGTGGGGAAAACCAGCTATGGGGAGGTGACCAGGAAAAGGATGGTAAACCAGGGTACAGTTTGTTCTGCAGACTTAAGTGGGTGCCTTCTCTAACCTTAAGAGTTATTAGGGATTCGGTCATCCATCTCTTCCTGGTACTTTGTGAGAGACAACCCTTACAAATGGAGATTTCCTTTCTAGATGTGCATTTCTCTTTTCTCTTACAAAAGAGTAACTTCTGCTTTGTTTTCAGGGCTTCTCTGTATCTGCAGTTTCTCAAAATAATCCAATTTATGCCAAAGAGGCCTATTGTGGGGTGGTGTCTTCTGGTCTCCCATGTCCTCTAGCCATAGGATTCTCAGCACCACTTCCACTACCACCAATCTCAGTATCAACAAAGAAATGCACAGATTACTGGGAAGACATTATTTTTCAACTCAAAGATCTTTAATGCAAAAGATGCAAAGCCCTCTTGCATTTGCTTCTTAGCTGTTTCTTGACTGTGTACTTGTCTCTCTGTACCTTGGACACCTTGGGCTGAGCCTTTGTCAACACCCAACTCTTGCATGTCAAAAAGTCTGGCTTCCCAAGGCTCTGTCTGCATCCACCAAAATCTTTTCTTCCACCACCAGCTGCCAGGGGCACCCTCTCAAAAGCTAGGCCCAACCTGCCACTGGCCCTGTCAGGACCCTTCAGTGGCTTTCTATTGGGAGGAAGATGGAATTCCAGAACCAGGCATGGGTGGATCTCTGTTGTCAGGCTGCTACCTGCTTCCTACCCCCAGGCCCTCCTTGCATCTGCCTGCCTCTTGCTTTCTTTCTCCCCTCCAAGCACCTTGCCTTAAAAATCTCTCCTACTAGCCAGGCTCTGCTCCCCTGGGCCCACCTCGTAAGTCAACCCTCCTTGCAGTAGGCATCCTTCCTCTCTTTGACTAGTCATGTCCACTCCATGCTCTGGGCACTCTTGTTCCATTTGCAATTTCATACTGTTACTTATGTGAGTGTTTGTCCAACGTTGATTATTGAATAGTATCTGACTTTGCAAATACATTCCAAGCTCTCTGAAGGTGAGACCACCAGTGGACCCTACTCCATCCCTGCAATGCATAGAGTGCCTTAGTAGGTGGTTGGTAAATAGCTGTTGAATACATGAATGAATAAAATGGTTCCAACACCATATTCATACAATATTGATATCAAATTATATTCTTTGGATTTCAACCACACAAGAAAGAAAAACTTTCTGATATGGTTTGGCGTATAACTTTTTTTTTTCCTTTTATTTCATCATATAATGGGGGTATAAATATTGTTAGGGTTACAAACATTGCCCCTACTACCCCTCCCCGCCCCACATGCCAGAGCTTCAAGCAAGTCCAATCCCCAGGTGGCGCACACGGCACACATTATGTAACTCTACACTTCCTCCCACCTCCCGCCTGGTTTGGCGTATAACTTATACCAATATAGCAAATGATCTTTAACCCTGTCTGGAGTTTCACAGACTCTCATTATCTGTCGAGTGTGTCAACTGAAAAAATGACAAGGTTCCTAAGTTTGGAAAGGGGAGCATTATTTCTTATAAAGGGTTGCAGCCCGTAGGTGGCCATTCTGACAGGTTGGGAAGCAGACCCTCCACCTGGAAGCCAGAAACACATACACTGAGGGAATGGTATAGGGAACAGGAATTTATGCTGAGCAGGGTGGCTGAATGTGCATATTTAACAAGCTATAGGAGGAATCGTGGGTATTTGAGAGGAGAAACAAATACAGGCACAATTGAGCTTCATGCCCCTTCATGGGGTGTGTGTTCAGAAAATTGCAGTGTTAGCGTGATCCAAGGGTGGACTTTTCAGGCCTCTGATGTCAAAAGGTGAAGCAGAGGACTTGAAAACCCTTACTGCAGAGCCTCCGTAGACTGATCAGAACCACCCCATGGTTGCTCGTCTCTTACCAGGAAAGAATGCTGGTCGGTCGTAGAGCCAAAACCACAAAAAGGCATGAGTGGATCAGGAGATTGGTTTCTGCTTAGCCCTTAGAGGAGAAACCCTGGTGGTCATTAGCAAGGGAAGGGGTATAACAAGGCGGGTCTGACCACCCCCATCCTGTCATTGCTGAGAACTCAGTTTTAAGGTTTCTCTGGGGTCCCCTTGGCCAAGAGGACGTCCATCAGTCAGTGGGAGGCTAGGGTTTTATTTTGATTCACAAATGTGTATCCTCAAATGTGATGAAGCCTATTACCTATTAAAGATTATCTCCAGTTAACCTACCTGAGATTCCAGAGGGTTGCTAAAAGCACCCAATCCCTGACAACAGCAAGTATTTTTGTTTTTCTTTACAGCATTTCAAACTATGGTCCATGGATTTCCTTCCATATTCCACTATGTGGCTTCGGTAGTCTTGATGACAATCATTTAAGAAGTATAGTAGTTCCTTAATTTATACTGCATGTGAGGATTTTGTTCATGACATTTTTTTCCTATGTAAAGTGCATATTAAATCCTCTATTTGAAGAGTGAGTTCTAAGGAATGTTCTGTGGAAATCCTTCATTTTAGGATTGAGTCTACAATATAGTTTTTAAGTACAAATATTATATGAAGTCAACCAAGAAGTGATCTATCTATAATACAACTTCAAATTCTTCATTGTGTTTCGATATATTAATAAAATGTTAGACAGCAGTAATAAAATGCCTGAAGTTAGATCGATTTTATAATTTAAGGGCACAGCCTTCTAATTTTACAATAATAATCAGGTGATAACGAGTGGTTTGTTTATTTGTTAGCCTATGCTACTGTTTATCTCTACTTTTCTTAAAAGCAACTCTTGACTTTGATAACATAAGGGAAATTTACCATTTAGTATTATGTTTTCATAATTTACTGTTTTCACAAGTTAAAACTTAGCTCTTTCTTCAAATTCTAAATTCCTATGACCGTTTTAGTCTTAGCTTTTGTAGTTTGTTTCCACAGCCCAAAGGGATTTGCTGTGAGTTTAATTGTATCAACAAACATATGAACAAATGCTCAACATCTCTAATCATCAGGGAAATGCAAATCAAAACTGCAATGAGATATCACTTATTTCCAGTAAAAATGGCCTTTATCAAAAAGTCCCCAAACAATAAATGTTGGCATGGATGCAGAGAGATAGGAACACTCCTACACTGCTGGTAGGATTAGGGAAACTAGTTCAGCCTCTGTGGAAAGCAATATGGAGATACCTTAAAGCGATACAAGTAGATCTACCATCTGATCCAGCAATCCCATTACTGGGCATATACCCACAGGAAACCTCCCCAGGACGCGTGGGGACCGTGCGCAGATGTGGGGTGCTGGCCACCCCCTCACCCTCGCCACTGGGGGAGGATTGGGACTCATTGCAGGTCCAAATTTCTGTAAATAACAAACTTCCATTCGAGGTGGATCCCCTGCCCCTCATTCAGAGCGGGCTCACACCGCGGGCGGCGACCACCTGCGGTGCTGGCTAACTTACCTGGGCCTTCCCAGCGCCGGCTCCAGTGGGAGCTGGCAGGGCCCGCAGTGACGGGTGCTGAGGACGGCAGGTCTGCCCCTCCCACTCGCCTCGGGGCCACCCGGGAGTCCAGGCTGCGGCACCTGGCGACAGCCTCCTAGGGCCGGGGAGGGGACACGTCTGGCCACAGCTGACTAAGCTCACGCCCTGGAGATGAACTCCACGGTCCTGCGTGGCGTGGGGCCGGGCCACCTCTCTGTCTCGGGCCTCCCGGGAGCCCAGGGGCATGACGTGCAGAAACCCACGTGCGCTTAGCCGCAGAGGACAGTTCACAGCACTCTCGAACCACATCGCAACGACAAGGGTGTCTGTGCTGGTGACGTCTCCTGGCTGCTTCTCCAGAACCGTCCTGCCTCTGCCCAGCCCGGCCCTGGCTGCAGAATCGCTTGTTTGACAAAAGCTCCGTCTCTGCCAGGCCTGGTGGCTCCGATCCGCCCATGGCCCCGAGCTGGGTGCCCGTTTGTGCGGCAGTTCTCAAGAAGCCCATGGCCGGGCAGGGCCGCAGCACGTCACCCAGCCCAGCCCAACCTAGCGAGGCCCAGCACGGCCCGGCGCGGCCCAACCCGGCCCGGCCCGGCAAGGCCCAGTCCGGCACAGCGCAGCCCGGCACAGCGCAGCCCGGCGCAACGCGGTCCAGGGCCTGTCAGAAGCAGCTGTTTCCAGGGCCTTCTCTGCAACGTGGCCCGCCGTGGCACTTCGGCCTCTCACGGGCGAGCGGGGGGGGGGGGGCGGCGAGGGCCGGGCTGGGCGCTGCCACTTGGGCGCCGTCTCCAGGGAGCACATGGGCTCCACAGCCTGGCCCGGACAGCGCCCAGGGCATGCCACAGCCTGGTGCGTCCTGAAAAGGCCTCTGCGCAGAAACAGGGGTCCCATCTGTCACGGCCGTCTCTGCGGCGGCAGCCCCCATTAGGCGGCTAGCGTGGCAGCGCGTGGCAATGGGCCGGGCGGTGGGGACAGATGGCGTCGGCAGAAAGGTGGATTCCACGGTGTCCCAGAATGTGCTTCTGGACCGTGCGTCCCCTGTGAACCAGTGACCGGTCACTGAGTCCTCGGCGGACTTCGGAAGGAGCAGGGCCTGGGTCCCGCCGGCCCCTGCCTGCGGCCCCAGCGTGGGGACCCTGGAGCCACCTCCCTCTGTCCCCCATGGGGTGACGCCTCCTCTGCACCCCGTGTCCTCCGGCACACGCCCCACATCCCGCCCCCCCTGAGTGACCTCCTCGGGGCCCCCGGCTGGGCCAGGCAGGTGTCTGGGGTCTGTCCTCGGCTGTGACAGGCAGGGACACGGGTCTGCCCGGCTGACCTGCCCTGGCCCCCGAGCCTCGTCTCCACGAGGTGGGAGTGGTGCCCGTGTGCCGGGGGCGTCAGGGCTGAGCTGTGTCCTGCAAATCCGTGTCCAAGTCCTCGGCCCCTAGAGCCTCAGAACGTGACCGTACTTGGAGACGGGTCCCGAAAGAGGAACGTCAGGTAAAATGAGGTCGTTAGGGTGGGCCTGGTCCAACGGGACTGGTGTCCTTATAAGAACAGAAGGGCACGGACACACAGAGGGACGACCACGTGTGGACACGTCGGCTGCACGCCAAGGAGAGACGCCCCAGAGGAACCCGCCCTCCCGCCTCCCGGACTCGAGAGACACAGCGTCTGCCATGACACCACCTGGCCGTGGGGCTCTGTTCCGCCTGCCGAGCCGACTCCCTCGGTGTTTGTCCTTCCGAGTCTGGTGACTCTGTGTGCGCTTGGGGGCCTGTCTTGGTTCTGTGACGGAGCATACCCAGCCCCGGCCCTGCCGGACTCCCGTGTGGACGGCCCGGCTCCGGGACAGGGTGGGAGACTCTCGGGGGCCGGCTCTGCAGGGAGGGGGCCGGGGACACAGGGACTCGGGACTCGAATCCTCAGAGAGGTGGGGACCAAAGTGCCAGCCGGGCTGCTCGCTTTGCAGCCGAGCTGCCCCAGTTAGCTGCTGCCTTGGAACAAATCGCCCTCGAACCTGATGGCTTCATCAGCGAGCATCATCTAATTACCTGGCCAAGACTCCGGGAGGGCTGGGCCGAGGGTTCCACTCGGAAAATACGATCCTTGTCCCGAGGCCCCTGCACTGGGCACAGGGCACCTCCCACCCGGCCGAGGGCTGGAAGGCGAGCAACGGGGGCCGGGCGGACAGGGATGGGGTGGGCGGGAGCAGGGGGCCAAGAACGGGGTCACTTGGGCTCCATCCTCAAGTCCTGCCCAGAGGCCCTCGCGCCCCAAGTGCCGGGCCACCAGCTGTGTCCCCTCATGTTGCCACGATCCTGCAGTGCTTTCGGACGTGTCTGCTGCACCTGTGGCCCCTCTGCCCGCATGAGAGGCCGTGGTGGTCCGGCGACCCGGCCGGGGCCCAAGGCCCCCGATGCCCATCTCAGCACTCTGGTCCCCTCTCTGGCCCCCAGAAGTCCCCCTGAGCCACAGATGCAGCAGGGGCGCGGCTTTCTGCTCTTCTTCAGGGGCTTGAAGTGCTGGAATCCACACCACTGAAAGTAAAATCAGCCTTATGTGTGACGTTGCAGGGAGTGACAAGGACACACAGGTGTAGCCACAGCAGCCTCACAGGAGTGGGGGGCCAGCTCTTGGGGTCTCCTGTGTCTGCGGGACTGCTGAGTACAGCTGTTCAGGCTGTGCACTGCACAAGGGAGCCCCGCTGAGGGTCGAGAGGCAGAGGCGGGACGGGAGGAAGGCGCCTTGCCCCCAGGCGCGAGGGCTCCCACTCTGTCCTGCTGTCAAGGCGCCGTGACCTGCAGGGGCACGTGCGGCCAGGGCTGCCGCCACACTGTCTCTGCGCCGTCTCTTCTCTTCCTTCGTGTTATCTACGACACTACGCACATTACGATCGCAGCAACAGACGTGAAAATGAAAGGAAAACAATGTTACCTGTGATCTTACTGCCCTGACAGATTAGACTCTCCTCTCCGTTACTGCTCGGAGAGTCTGCCCTTTGCTCTAACACACTCAGGCTGGAGACACTGTATCCCCGTCATAACTTAGTAAGTCTCGCCCTGCCGCTCCCGTCTCGCTGCACAGCCTCCTAATCACAAACTGGTTGCCCGGAGCGGTCCACTAGGCAGAGGTGTCATCACTCACACACACGTTTTGACCTTCGCCTTTTCTCTAGGCTCTAGAGCCAAAGCCAGTGTGGATCGCTCAGCTACACGAACTGTTCGTCTGACCTGGAGCGACTGATTTCATTTCTTAACGCCCAGTCTTCTCAGGTGCAAAAGCAAAGGAAGGATTCCCCGGGCCCCTCAGCGGCCCCAGGGGGAGAGGGAGGCGGAGCACGGCCGGAGTGTCGTGGGCGAAGGTCAGAGCGTGGAGTTTGCCTGCGGGGAGGTTTCCAAGAGCTGGGTTTGCAGGGAAAAGGCCGGACTGTCTGAGCACGCTGAATCCTGCACTGCGGACTACTGGTTCTTTAAAAATGCTAAAAGTTGGCTGGGCGCGGTGGCTCACGCCTGTAATTCTAGCACTCTGGGAGGCCGAGGCGGGTGGATAGCTCAAGGTGGATCACTCAAGGTCAGGAGTCAAGACCAGCCTGAGCCAAGAGTGAGACCCCATCTCTACTAAAAATAGAAAGAAATTAATTGGACTAGCCAGGCATGGTGGGACATGCTTGTAGTCCCAGCTGCTCAGGAGGCTGAGGCAGGAGGATCGCTTGAGCCCAGGAGTTTGAGGTTGCTGTGAGCTAGGCTGACGCCACAGTGCTCTAGCCCCGGCAACAGAGTGAGACTCTGTCTCAAAAAAATAAACAAATAAATAAAAAATAAAAATGCTAAAAGTTAATAAGCTCCTTTTTTGGTGGTGGTTTGTATTCCATAGTTTCAAAGTTTTCTCTTGAGGTTAAGAAGGAGAGCTGACTCCATGAAGTGCTCTCGGGGTTGTGCTGACGTCGAGTGTCGAATCCTAGACGTTTCCCACCCTCATTCCCAGGAATGCCGGGTGGGGCCGAGGAAGACGCGGAAAGCCTGTCCCACCGGGCTTTGTTGTGGGGAGGGCTCGGCCAGGCAGACGAGGGGCTGCAATTGCGACCCCAGGTCTGGCCACGCCCAGGGCAGCACGGAGGGCCCCGCAGACGGGACTTGCCACCACGCCCTGGTCCCGGGCAGAGGAGGGCGTCTGCGAATCTGCAGTTCAGACCATGGGTGAGGCACCCCCACCCTGCGCTGGAACCCTCCGGAATCGCAGCCGAGCGGAGACGAGGGAGGCTCAGACGGAGCTTCCGGAGAACCACAGACCTCTCAAGGGGCAGTTCAGGGTCCTTAGAATGTTCTGGAGGGTGGCGATGATTTCCGCTGGGCACCTTCCCAGATACTTTCCTGTGACGGAGATGGAGGTGGCGGGTCCCCTGGGGGCAGGGAGGTCGGGGTGACAGCAGTGACCTCCCCTGACTGCCCCTCTCCATGAGCTGCCACTGTCTCCTGGGGGGTGTCATGCTGGGGTCTATCGGTGCTCCTTGCCCCCAGAATGTGAACATGGAGACTTTATCAGATGGAGCCAGGCCGTCCCTGGGGACGAGGACAGGGACAGACACAAGGGGCACTCACTCAGGACCTTGGGGACACGCAGAGCTGAGGGGCCAGGCCAGCGCCCAGGGCATGGTGACACGGGGTGGGGGGGGCCTGGAGGCCAGAGGTGGTGCGGCCACTGGCCCTGCGGTTTGGAGCATGAGGCCACCGGGCTGTGTCCCCGTCCAGGGTCCCTCGGCCACATACCGGGGAGCTGGGGCCTCCATGGGAACCGCTGAGACACGTGGTTCTCTTGCAGGGTCCGCAAAGCCGACGTTTGTGGGGGGAGCAGCCGCCACCACGCGCAGTCTGCACACGCTGGCCGGAGGCCTGTGCCCTCACGGTCAAGCTACATCACAGACACTTGCTCTGCGTAGCGGTGACGACGCCCTCGTTCACCTGCTCACGACCAGTGCACCAGGGCCACCCGCTTTCCACGCACAGCCCTTGGCAGGTGAGCGGGCAGGCCACGCCACGCCACGGCTCTCCCCGGTGGAGCAGAGGCTATGGGAGCGTGGCACCCCCACCTGCTACAGGCCAAACCACAGAATGTTCCAGAAGACTCTGAGGTCAGTCACCGCCAGCCTCGGACATCTCTCAGCTCAGCTTGGAGGACCCACTCGCCAGTCAGAACAGGTTTGTGATTTAGAATTTCTGCCCGGCCGATGAACTGCCTCTGAATACGATGTTTTTGTGGAAATCCCCGTAAAAACCCTCTGGCACGTGCTTCGCAGGACGCCGCGCAGGGCTGTCCTGGTCGGTACCGAGTTGCAATTCTGTGCTTCCCCAGGGAACACTGCGCCCTTTGACCCCGGGGAGGCTGAGGCAGGAGGATCGCTTGAGCCCAGGAGTTGGAGGTTGCTGTGAGCGAGGCTGACGCCACGGCACTCTGGCCCGAGCAACAGAGCGAGACTCTGTCTCGGAAAAGAAAGAAAAGTGAACAACGAAAGGGCAGATCCGAGATTCGGGTGGGCTCTCCCTCAGCTGGTCAGCGCACGCTGGGACAACTGGCTTCCTGAACACACACGCACTGAAAACTGGCCGCCCCGGGAGGACATGCAGAAACGGTGAGGGCTGAGCCCGGGACAGCCCCCGGGGGGACGGCCTGGGAGTTGGCTCAGTGTCTCCCGCATCACACCGGAGCAAAACGGGCCAGGAGGCCGCTGCGCACAGCAAGCCCCACACAGAGACCTCTGCAGAGGATCAGCCGCGGGACACCGTGTCCAGCCCCGGGACCTGCCCCGTGCACTCCGCACAGCCACCGACACCGCCGTCCAAGACATGACGGTTTTCGTCCATTCAGCTGCAAACGGCCCGTCTTCCCAGTAAAGAGACCATTCACCTTAACAACGGGGGCTGCACCTCCCCAGCAGCCGAGACGACCCCCCAGGACCCTCCTGGACTCCCAGCCCCTTCCTCACGTTCAGACCCAGCAGGGGCGCTGCGGGCACCTGGTCCTCTTGTTAAACGCGGCCTAAAGCTGCCTCCGCACCTCGGGTCCCTAACTATAGAGCTGCGCCCTGACTTAGCACGGAAACGAACTGCAACCTAAGGGGTGTGACCTCGAACAAGCAGCTGAGCCTCAGCCACAGGCTGCCAACTGCCAGACCACGCCCACACGGGGCAGCTGTGGCCAATCACCTGCCCCCCACGCTGCTGGGCGGGGCTCGCTGCACCTCCCTGGGTCCGAGTCTGCCCGGGCCACGCAACGTCCTCTGCTCCAATAAACTGCGACAGTTAATTTGTCTCGAGTTTTCCTTGTGAGACTGTGACCATCACACTGCACCCGGACCACGGCGAGAGCCTCCTCGCTGGCCTCCGGGCTGATCCCTACACAGTGGCCACAGCACATCCTGCTCTGCTCCACCCCACGACCCCAAGACCCAGGGCACGTGGCTCCCTCTCTGTCTGCCACACCAGTCCCCCCTCACCGTGGGCACAGGCGAGCACCCCCAGGGCCCAACAGCCACGTTCCCAGGGCCACGTGCCTTGGCCCTCCCCAGCCTCCCCTCCCCCGCAGCATTTGCTGCCACCTAACTTGACACGTCCCTTCCCCAGCTGGTCTGTCCTCCC
>CAUYPO010112521.1:0-18611 GCA_963574435.1 Cheirogaleus major
AAATATTAAATGGGAAAATGCAGAAATGAAACACTTTATAAGTTTTAAATTACATGCTATTCTGAATATGGTTATAAAAAATCTCACGTCCTGCTCTATCCTGCATGGGCCGTGAATCATCCCTTTGTCCGGCATATCCACGCTGTACATGCTACCTACCTGTTAGTCACTTAGCTAACTCAGTTATCAGATCTACTGTTGCAATATGGCAGTGCTGTGTGTGCAAGTAACCTTTATTTTATTTAATAGTGGCCCCAAAGCACAAGAGTAATGATGCTGGCAATTCAGATATGTCAAAGAGAAGCTGTAAAGTGCTTTCTTTAAGTGAAAAGGTGAAGGTTCTCAACTTAAAGAAAATCATATGCTGAGGTTGCTAAGATCTACCATAAGAACAAATCTATCTGTGAAACTGTGAAGAAGGAAAAATAAATTCATTCATAGTATACATAGGATTTGGTACCAAGGTTTCAGGCATTCACTGGGGGCCTTGAAACGTATTCCCAGTAGATAAGAGGAGACTATTCTAATAGCTGTTTTGGTACTCACCGATATTTAAAACATCTTCCACAGCCTGAGCTGCAACCCTGTTAATATTGAATGACCTAGAAACAAAAATCACATTATTCTTTCTTGTACTAATTCTAAAATCAAGCTAAAAATGAAAAGGTATAATCTACTTAATATATAAATAACTCTTAGAAATTACTGAAACAAGTTATAAATGAATAGAGTTGAAAACTGGTAAATAATATATTGGTATGGGTATGGAGAAAGAAGTATTCTCATACATGGATAGGAATACAGAAATTGCAGTTGGAAAGTAATTATATACTATCGAAATTAAAATGAACATATTCAATCTAGTAATTCATCCTAAAATATACTTACATATATAGTGCACGAAGATATGTGCAAAAATATTTACTGAAGCACTGTTTATAACAGCAAAACAACTCACGTATATATCCATGGGAAGCTGATTAAATAAATATTACAGCTACTCACTATATTAAAAATAATAGGACTAAATGTGCTGAGAAAGGATAACCAAAATATTAAGTTAAAATACAAAGAGCATTATGTAGTATATATATTATTTCCCTATTTTATTTTAAAAGCAAAAAAACTACACACATATATATGGCAATTGAATCTGGGGATTAGTACTAGATATACGGAATGAAAGGGAGACAACCTTTTTACTGTATACCCTTTTGTACTTTTTAACATATGTATTTCTTTAAATTATAAGAGTTTCCTGAAAGGTGAGAAATTTTTTGTTTACATGTATGATGCCTCACTTAACCACTTAAGCATTAATACAAACATGGATACCTTTTAAAAATAGCTCTGTCCTGGGGTCTATAAAAATCACTAAGAAAAGGGTTTTTTTTCTTTTTAAATTCTTCCAGGTAATTTAGAATGCTTCTACTGCCTCATAACCTTCATATATGACCTGAATAGATAATCCCAATGAATAGGAATAACATAATAAGTCAAAACAACTCTATACCTAAATCGCTGACTCAACTTTTTTGGCACGAAGAGATACTCCCCCTATACATTTTAACCCTATGCCCTTCATGTTTGAAGAAATGCAAAAAAATGTTATACTCTCTTTTAAGAAAAATGCAGGTACATAAAACTTTACATTAAAATTTTAAGGTCATTCACAGACCAGACCCTTTGCTAAAAAAATCTAACATCTGGCCCATGCTCATTACATTTTCACCATTATCTGCCCCCAATTTCACATTCCAACCACACCAAGCTCACTCCTACCTCTGTACCTTTGTTCATACTTACTATGTAGTATAAAGCAAAATACTTTCAGTTTCGACTTTCTTATTGTTTAGTATCATGTTCACAATACCTATCTCATTAGTATTACTGTTACATACTACAAAATATAAGGCACTTAGGGTACTACCTGGCTCGTGGCAAGAAGTCAACATTGAATGAAAATGTCAAAAGCAAGGGATACACATGAGTTAAATTCTAATTCCTCTAAACATCCACATTATTGGATTTTGATTATTTAGGAATTTTCATTTTAAATCTAAAACTCATATACAAATAAACTATGCTTATTAGGGTTCTATTGAACTAAAATATATAGTTAAAGGGCAAAAGATTTTAGTGACTAATATCTCCTTACAGTAAAGACAATTTAAGAGAACAGAAGTCTCATAAGAACTTGTGCTAATATTTCTAGAACTATGACTTATTAAGGATACTACAAACCAACCCACACTAAATTCTCTGAATTAGAGTTAGATGAAGATTAATTAATTTACTGTGGTTGTAACCTAGATCTTGGCCAATTCACTCTGCCTTCAGGAGTAGTCTGCATTCTACATAAAAGATAAACTACTATTTATGCATTAGCAGGTGTCAGCTAGCATAAAATAGCTTCTTTCTTGGGTCTGCAATTTTCACCATTATAAGCGTTACCCATTCAAAATAAGATATAACCTCTACTAAAGATAACAAAATTGAAAGACAAAATTGAATATCATATCTTCATCAACTACTAAAACTCCATCTCCTACAAATACTTTCTCTTCCTTAATTAAATCTGGCAGGGCACAATGTACAGAGGGGGAGGACTGGGAATAGTCTTAAAGAGAAACTAACCAAATGGAGATTCTACGCTATAGTACTTCTCCCAGCATATAGAGTAAATCATGTTTCACACTGGTCAGAGAAATGAGATGATAATGGGATAATTCAGATGCTTGCTAAACAATACAACTCCTATATCCTATGTCTTGTGGAAGAATTTCTGGAAATGCCAAGATCAGATGGCTATTCCCTAAACCCATTTTTTCCTGGACATACGGTTAAACTATATTTTCTAGTCCCTTCTGCCATATAGCCATGTGACTGAGTTCTAGCTAAAGGAATCAGAGTAGACAGATAGACAACACTTCCACCTTGGCTCATAAGCCTCCCATAGGGACCCTCCACGCTCTTCCTCCTGTGGCGCAGAAACATTGGGAGCTATGTTTAGAAGATGGTAGAGCCACAAGATGGAAGGACAGCCACCTACCAACTAGGAACATCCACTTCAGACTTTACAAAAATAAGAAACTTGCATTGTGTTAAGCCGCTGAGATTGGGGGTTTATCTGTTATAACAATTATTAGTTTACCTTAAGTTATACATTTCCACATTTCATACTCAATGCAAGGACTGAAAATGTCACATAAGAAACCTCTCTGTATCAAAAATTAAAAGAAAAAGGGGAGGAAAAGAAATATACTATCCTAATCTATTCTTTCCAGTGATTCCTCAGGGCTACAGTTTTAACTTAAGTCTAGAATTTAAATCCAAACTTCACTATTTAGTAGCCACATAAGCTGTGGGCAAGTCAGTTAACTTATGAGACTTCTTGCACTCTACTAATGAAAATAAAGTCACCTACCTCCAGAATATTTCTGAGAATATAAACAAAATAATGTGATTAGCTTGGAACAAGAAAAGTGCTCAGAGATGGCAATGTTATAAAATAAAAATTACTAATGTATAGATTATTTTCTCTATATATAGCTTTCTCCCAGACTCTCTGGCTCCTAGGCTTCTCTTCTCTCCCTGCATTTTCTGAAGAGAAAAGGACAGAATATGAATGGGAAATGCAATCATCGAAAAAGAATCATCAGTCAAAGGCCACACTCAAAGATCCAAAAGGCCACATGTGGCCCCAAGGCTGCAGGTTCCTCATCCTTGGAACACATTCAAGGAGAGCAAGCTGCACAAGGCTGAGCAGAGAAGAGACTGAGTAACCAAGATGGCAGGGATAGGATATAGTTAGTGACAGAGAGTTCTATACTAAAGCACAGGTGACTTTAATAAGCAAGACAGGTGACATTCTAATCTAAGCCATACTTATTCAAATGCAACATCAATACAGGACTCAACTATAGGGTGTATGTGGGAGGCGGTGAATGCTCTAAAAGCTGCCTCCAATATAAGCACTATTTTTGTGATAATTCCTCATTACAACCTAGTGACTGATCCTTCAACTGTGTGACCTCTATAGACAGGTCAGAACACCTCTCCCTCATATATTTAAAAGCTGACCTTTCTTGTGAAGCAGCACAAGCAAGAAGAACAGTGAAAACGGCACTGGTTTTACAGTCACATATACTGTGCTTTTTTTCCCGGTGCTGACAGTTACTAGTTGTGTGACTTTCACCTAAATATTTATTATTCTGGCTAACCTTCAACTTCTTCCTTTATAAAATGGGGATACTACTACTTTCTTTCAGGATTTCTATAAGGATTAATGTATAAAAAGTACCTAGCATAATACAAAGTAGCAGGGGCTAAATAACCGACAGCTTGTGTTATCATGCATAAAATATAAACTTACAGTATCACAGAAGTTCAGAAGATAATCTTATTATTTTATCTGTTCCATTTCCCTCATTATGCACATAAGGAAATTTATAAATGGTTGCAAAGCTGGTTAGTGGTTTAGCCAGATTTCTTAACACTCAGGCTAGTACTCTTTTCAATTATATCACTTTGCCCATTTTTATGGATGAGAATACTGGATAAAGAGAAGGGAAACCATCTGGGAAACTATTTCTAATTCTCACCCTAGTTTTCAACAAGTAGTATATGATGTTCCGTAGGAAAGATGCTATCATGATAAATAAAAGCTGTTAATTTTAACATTTTCAACTTTATCTATGAGATGGTTACAAAATAATTTTGTAGCATATTAGATGATTAAAATTATTTTTTCAAACAATTATTGGAAAAGTCACTTTAGAAATGTATTTCCTCCCACTGACCTTCAGGAAAATAAGATATTAACCTATTTTTTTAAGTGATACTTTTTCCAAAAGATTATTCGGCTAAAACTAAGATTTTTTTTTAAAGATGTAAAGTTACTTAATACTTACGAATGAAATGGTATGATGTCTGAAAATTACCTCAAAATAACATAGGACATAGGCAGATAGGTAGGGGAAACAAGATTGAGCACAAGCTGGTAATTACTGAAATTGGCTAATGGGTATGTGGGAATTCATTACGCTATTTTGTCTACTCTTATACATATTTAAAATTTCCCACAATAAGAAGTTTAAGAGCTCATGCTGAACAAGTAGGAAATAAAACTCTAAATTAAACTATTGAAACTTAATCAGTTTGATAAGCACTGTTTTAGCTGTAGTTGTGAAAATGTAGTCATTTACTCAAAAAATATTTGAGTGAATATGTATTAGGTACTGTGCTATGCACACAAAAATTAAACAGGGAGAAAAAAGAAAAGAAAAAACCTCTAGTCACCATATCAAATCCCTAAAGTTGCTAAAACTAGTTGGGTAATTAGCATATTAGATAACTAATAATGTGATAAGTGCTATAATAGTACTATGAGAAAAAGTGCTGGGGAAGGACAAAAAAGGAATTAATTCATTGTCCTTATGAAAGGAAGTGAGTGTTAACAAAGACTTGCTAAGGAGAATGACATTTGAAGACTGGATTTTCCAGCCAGTGGATAGAAAGTGGAGAGTGTTCAGGCATTCAAAGCAGGAAGAAGTTGCACTGAGCAAAAACAAAAAGCCAAGCGAGAACAAAGAATGTGTGCAGAATTACAAGTAGCTGTGGTGGCTCTGGTATGACGGGTGGGAGTAAAGGTAGGGCAGGAATAAGGCCAGTGAGGTAACTAAGGTCATATTTTAAAGGGTCTCAAATGGCAGACTAAGCAATCTGGACAGAGAGGTCAATGAAAGTTTTAAAGCAGAGAAGAGATTTAGTCAGATTTATTTACATTTTAGAAATATTTCTCTGTTAGTAGTGCAAATGACAGCCTGAAGAATAAAAGGTGAGGCACAAAGAATATTCATTAGAAAGATGTGGGCTTGGACCAAAGAAACAGCAGTAGAAACTGAAAAAGGTGGGCAAAGACTTCAGAAGTACAATTAACAGGATGTACAGACTACAATGTGTAGAGGGGAAATATGAAAAATTAAAGACTCAAAGGTAAGAGCAAGGTTTTGAGAAGTAATGTTTTTCTTTAGAGCATGAAGTCCAGGTAAATAGTAATGGTATTAAGCAACACAGGGAACACAGAAAGAAAAACTAAAGATAATAAATTAAAGTTTTAAATGTGTTGAATTTGAAGTGCTACTAACACCCTATCTAGTAGTAATTTTAGAATGTGGATTTGTACTCAGGAGAGAAGATATGTTTGGGTGGCATTTGTATGTATGTCCTAAAAAATAGAAGAGACTATGCAGAGGAAGGTTATAGAATAGACCGTATACCCAGGATGTCCTAGATTACCTCCAGTTAAGCCTTTAATGCACAAACCTCCAGCCTATTTTTTGTATTGTACCTTGTATTCATTTCTTTACTATAATTTAAAATATTTTTTACTGTTAAGAACTATACAATCCCCAAACCACTTCTCATTTCCTTTTATTTCCTTACAAACCTAATGCTCAATAATGATCAAATAATGACCAAATCCAGCCTGTGGCTATAATCCAAGAAGTCAAAGCAAGACTACTGGGCCCAATCAATAAGTGAAACAGAAATTGGGCCAACCTGCATAACACCAGGCAACTTATTGAGTATTAGAGGCTAAGATGCATCGATATGAGACATCAAGTAAATTACATTACTTAAAATATTTCACAAAACTTGATAAGCAACATGCCAAGTTACTCACCAGGCCTTTGATCCTGTACCAGTACACAAATTGAGCCCTGAACTCTTCTGTTTTTCCCATGGACCATCATCAACTGAAATCTCATAGTAGGAAGCCCTGTGAATTGAGAATATAAAACTGTGTTTGCTGAACTTATGGTTCAAGGTAAGTAAGACAAACATAGTCTTCTTCAGAACTAATGAAATCTAAGTAAGTCAAGCTTGACCAAGAAATATCTGGCTTAGTAAGCACACACATTATGGTGCTAATTCCAATATTGATTAAGTGAAAAAGTTAGAAGGAAAAAAATGTCTGCATGTCTACATGCCTTTCTGATCTACATGCTCCTTTCAATCAATACTTTAATATTTCAAACAGAAGCTTCTTGCAAATTTTTACCTAGCATTGCTGCTACAGCCCTTATGGAGTCTAACACATACAGAGCCTCATTTCAGAATCCAAAAAAAGAAAATATCATTCTTGAGTTTCATTCTTGGTAGCCAGGCCTTGACATAGCTAAATCTGTATCTAATTCTTCGAGTTACCAAAGGTTTCTTGCTAGATTCTTGTTGCTTAAATTATATGTAACTTTTGAATTGGTGTAAACTAACAGATTAGATAACAAAGCCATAAAGAAAATTCTCAACTAATACTGGGTTAGTGGACAAAACTAGGAATAAAATTAGAACTATAATTTCTTAAGAGAGTTACATTCCTTAGAATATTTCATAAATATGAAATCAAATAGGTTTTCTAAAACCAGCAAAAATGATACTCATTTTTATGAATGCATAAGTGATTTGTAACTACTCAAAGAATTTTTGAAATATGTAAAAGCCTATTTTTGTAAGTTCCATCTTAAAATAATGGTATCACTGATCAACACTGGATTATGTTTCTCTAGTAAATAAAAAAGTTAAAATAAACCCTTAATGAAATACAGCTTTTCAAAATAATGAGAGTTATTAGACATGCTTGAAAACTAACCAACTATGGATAATTTATCTCTTATTCTAACTCTTTCAATTTCACCTGTATGCTCTTAATTTCTGAACATTTTACATGATATACTCCTTTTCATTTTTTTCTCTAAAGTCAGCATTCCTTATAAAAGACAGCCCACCTAATATTCACATTTAGTCTATTTCATAGCTTTGATATGTCTTCCTAGAAAACGCTCATTAGGAGCCTAGTATGTACAGACAAGCCAGCCAAATCCAGAGAAATGGCTGCTACTATGTCAGAATCAAGTAGAAACAAAAGAGATTAGAGGTAAGTGGTAGGTGGGTAGAAGAAGCAAAGGTAGAGAGAAAGAATGGTCAGGTGAGAGATGCTGAGCCCAAAACAATGAGCAAATTTAGTGTCATTCTCACATGCAAGTTTATCAAGATTAGTCAATTCATAGATTTTTGTTTCAGGGAAATTATTTTTTTAAGGCAGCAATAAAACTCACAGTCCCTTTAGAGTGGGTATACTTCTTCTTAAATTGTCCACTGCTACAGCCCAAGAATAAGACATTCTAGGTTAGAACAAATAGGAGAAAAGAAAACAAAATTGGGCTTTTAAAATGTTCTTAAATCTAAGAACATTATAAATGAGGCGGGAATAATATTGCTGCACTTCATATTTTCCAAGCGAAGCACTTAAGTTTTCAGAGCTTAATGAAGCCTCAATACAGGACCTGGAATCAGAAATACTGGGTTTATATTATAATTCTGATGCTAACTAATTATATAATTTGAACAAGTTATCTGAACTCTCCAAACCTCAATTTTAGTAAAAATACAACTACCTTTATCATAGGGCTGCTAGGAGCCCTAAATAAGATAACATACACAATATGTGCCTGACACATAGCCTGCATCCAATAAATGTTCATTTCCTTTTTGCCTAAGGGTCGAGATCACAGAATCCTTAAAAATAAGTTCTAATGCCTCCAGTAGTTAAACCATTTTCAATAGCATTAGAAGCCAATCCATTGTTGTTCTTATCTTAGTAAAGATATAAGGTAAGACATCAGAGAACACAAAAAGAAGCAGCATCAGACATTATTTAGGAGATAAACCAGATCACTACTGCCACAGGAAATAAAAGCATTCAATCTAAAATCCCTTCATGAGACCACTGACTTCCCAAAAGTCTATCAACCAATCCCAGTTTTCCCCCTTTTATAAGTTTTTTAATTTTTTAGTAAGTACAAATTATAAAGCAACACTAGTAGAAGCTCTCAGCAGTTAACCATACAACCTCTAAAATACACAAACAGAATAAAATAAGCCACAAATGGCTTACCTAGAGTAAGCATAAACTCAAAAAACATTTTTACCTTTGTCATCTATTAGAGTTTCTCCAATCTCATTTAAAGTTGTTGCCTTCTTCTCTATCTTATGTCTTTAGCAATAACTAAATTATATCAGTAATTAGAATTACATTTTCTCCCTTCTCTCTTCTATCACACAATAGCATCTATTATTCATCTCTGTATTGCTTCAAACTTGATATGCAGCAAAAGAAAAAACTTTATATATAGCATAAGTCTTGCTGGTGTTAAAATATGTTTACAGTTTACTATATTTTCCATTTTCCTTTAACTATTTTATTTCTTTGAAGAATTTTACTTTTAAACATTTTAAAATTATATACTTATTACCCTCCAAAAAATTAAGATTCCACTACCTTTACCTTACTCATCTTTACATTCCTAGAGACTCACATATTGCACATAGCAGGAGCACAATATATTTTTGTTGAATACATTTAATATTACACACAACAAAATAATCACAAGTAAAAAAAATTATTCAAGTCATTCTGTTGACTCAAGCTTTGTTCTTTTCAATACTTTCAGAGTTGAGTCATCAGCTAGAACGTGGATATCTTTTTCAGTTAACACACTGACAGCCACATGAGTTGTATTTAACTCAGACTAGTTTTGAGCCCAGGGCCTCATGAAGCAAAACCCTATAGTTGGTTCATGAAAATCTTACTTGTTTAATTTTTTATTGTTACAATTAATATTGACAATTTAATTCTAAAAACATGTATTGCGTTGCATATAACTCACGCATAGAAAACAATAAAAAATAACAAATTAGAAAGGATTGTTTTGTTTTAATAAAACAGTGTGGCCCCAGGGAAAACTTTTTTCCCTAGTGTGGTAGTCAATGTGTTAATACAAATTTTTCTCACGAAAATTAAATTTCTGTGAAATAAAATGACTTGCAAAAACAAAATTACAGAATTTATGGAACTCTGAGTAAACTAGGAAATCAACTATATGGCCTTCAAAAGATCACATGGTTCTGGTAGCAGGAAACTGAGACAAAACTCATCTATACTCTTCTACCCTAATTTGCTTACATCTACAAAAATGAGAAGTCAAACTAAAGTACTACCAAGAGTTAAAATAACTTTACGTTACAGTAGTCATTTTATAGCTGGTAACTATGTTCTACAAATAAGTTTTGCAAAAGAAATTTTATTAACAATAATTTAAGCCTAAATTATATTCAAGTCCCACAAAACAAATTTTATCAGTAATAAAACAAATACATTTAAATGCTTCTAATGAGGAGCTGCATTAACCTTAAGTTTTGGTAATAATGGTTATAATCTTGAATTGTCAATACATTTGCCTTATGACATATTACACTAAAAAGAATACATCACCTATGTAGAATTCCTGTCAAAAATGCCTCATCTAAATCTTATCATGCAAAGATGAAAAAAATCACACACATTTAAAATAAGGGATATTCTGCAAACCAATTGGCTTAGACCATTCAAAAATATTAGTATCATTAATGACAAAACAGGGGTGAAGTTAAGGAACTGTTCTTAATTAATTCTAACAGGCCATAGCAGCCAAATGCAATGTGTGATCCTTAATTGGATCCTGGATAAAAACAAGCAAATATATCAGCTTTAAAGGGCACTAAGACAATTAATGGGGAAATTTTAATATGAACTGTCTATAAAAGTTTTATATCAATTGCAAATATATGCTTAGTATGTCACTCTCTTAAACATTTCTAAGCTGGGTGCAGTGGTGGTCCCAGCTACTTTGGGAGGCTGAGGTGAGAGGATCACTTGAACCCAGGAGTTCAAGGCCAGCCTAGGCAACACAGTGAGACCTTGTCTCTAAAAAAAAAAAAAAATTAAAATTAAAAAACACATTTATAAGCACCTATATAAACAGATTAAAGGCTCTGGGAAGTAGTACAATAAAGAAACCCAAATAACTTTGTTTAACCTAGGGTTTCACAAACTTTCTTGGTCACAAAACATTCTCTCCCCTTAATGTGTATTAACATGTATAAAAGTTGGGAAATATTTCAGTAAATAATTAATTGCTATTACTTATAAAATATTAATTATTCACAAATCTTAATTTGTAGAAATTGAATATGAAGATCCAAAAGTATTAAATCATTAAATTCTTACTCAAGATCACAGGTTTAAAAGTACCTGGAAGATAGACTCTCCCCAATGAAGACTTCATTTAGTGCTCTCACTGGCAAAAGTTGTGGTCCTGAAGCCTCAGACCCTGCAAGTAATGAGGAAAAAAAAAAAAAAAGAGAGAGAGAAAGAAAATCCAAGATAGCTCCTCAAATTTTACAAATGTTATGATAAAAATTCTATAAAACATTAAAAAAAATTTTGTTTTAATAGAATCATATACTTCAATATAGTTAACATAAATTATCTCTTCGAGTATCCATAATATAAACCTTCATGTCACCTAACCATATACCTGCAATGAAGCCTCTATCGCTTCAAAATAAACCTTAATTCTTCTTGAAACAATTTTCCCAAGAATGATGAAATATATTTATCCATCTTATAGGATTCTTGTTGTCACCCTTAACTTAGTTTACCCTGGAAGCTTCAGAGGTGTATCTGACCAAGTACTTCCAAAGGACAGCCATTTTGAAGTTAAGCAGCAAATCACAGGCATGGATTGTGTTAGAAACCAAACCAGATATGTTAAAATTTTTTTTTTAAATAGAAAACCTCAAGAGTGTTTTTAGCAATAGCAGCCTTGGAGGAACAATGCCGCATCTCCCTTCATGACTCCTAAAAAATACCTTCTGTTTTTAAGCTGTAAGGTTGTTTGCACAGTTTAAGTAATCTTCCTTGATGATTATTTACACATCACTCCATCACACAAAAGCCTCCAAAGGATTCTCAGTACTTTCTGGTTCAAATTTGTGACTGTCACCTTCAAATAGTTCACTTTAACTTTTATTTTTATCTTTTATTAGTTTCCAACTGAAAATGCCAACTCCATCTTCCAATGTCACCAACAGCAGATTTATTGCACTCCAGTATCTCTCACTAGGCAAGTAGCATGAGACAAGTTCTCTCTTCTCTCCACAATTTCTCCTAAGTCAGTGTTTAAAAGTCCATCCTAGTTGTGGCAGGCAGCCTTCAACATGGTCCCCAGTGATTTGATCCCTGACTCCTGGTATTCACACCCTTGTAAATACACACCCTCTGTCTCACATCATACCAGGGTTGCCCTATGTGACCAATAGAATATGGCAGAAGTGATGGCATGTGACTTCTGAGATAAGGCTAGAAAAGAATCTGTTTTTTCCACCTTAGTTGCTCTCTTTCTCTCAGATCACCTACTCTGAGGGAAAATTTCTCATGAGCAGCCCTTTGGAGAGACCAACATGGTGAAGAACTGAAACCCCGTTACCAGACATGTGATGAGCTGGGAAGTATATCCTCAGGCCCAGTCACATCTTCAGTATTGCTGTCCTAGCTGACAGCTTGACTGTCACCCCCCGAGAGGCCCTAAACCAGAACTAACCAGCTAAGCTGCTCCTTGATTCTTGACCTTCAAAATCTGTAAGATCATAAATATTTGTTTAAGCTGCTAAGTTTTAGGGTAATTTCTTATACAGCAATAGACATCTAATATACAGTAGATAATGAATACACAAATAAAACTACCACCGTCGTCAACACAATCACTGATCTATTCTCCTCTGACTTGCTAGCCTGATTATATTATTCTGTTTATATGTTTATTATTGAACATTAATTACACTTTTCTCATTTCTTTTGGATTAAAACTGCCTAAAGGGAACCCACTATTCTTTCAAATATAACAAGTTTTTATTACAATACCAAGGATCCTTTGAGCATTTGTGATTTACCTAAATTATCAGTTCAACCTCATGGTACAGTAGAAAGAACTTGACACAAAAAGCTTTACAAAAAGATCTGGTGTCAAATCAAATTTGTACTAAAAACTAAAATTGGCTAACTGTCTTGATTTTGTACTACATATATTTACATTCTCATACCTGACAGTTTTACAAATGTAAATAGCTAAAATTTATTGTTTAAATAAGGTAATTACTAATGTAATTTGTTTTAGATCACCATCCTCACAGATTTTCTACAAATGCTCAACAGTAGGCATTCATTAAATATTACTAATAAGTCTGAACTCTCGCCATCAAACTGTACTCAAGTTTTTCTTTTATATGATCTTGACTCTCTACCTCTGTTCTCATTTTCTCTCATCCTAATTTTCTTCTTCATATTACATTTTTATTACATATGCTTGAATTTCAACTTAATACCTTTGTCAAATGAGAAAGAGAATAAAATTGTTTCAAATCTCATTAATCATCATAACTCTGCTTATATTTTCTTTCATGCTAATTGACTACTAAACCTTACCTAATCAAAACTGCACTAAGCAATAGGATGTGAAAAAAGACAGCCTTGACAATAATTAACAATTTTCTATCCAAGAGAAAAATTATAATTTTCTATATTTTTAAATATAGAATTGTGATACTAGTGACAAAGACTGCTACAGCGAGTAATTCTCTCACACCGCCATATTGCTAGACTATATTTCTAGGTCTACTTGAATTAGGTGGAACCATATGACTAGGCGATGATCATGGAATGTGTGTAAAAGTCATGAAAAAGCCTGGCTCCTCAAACTTCCCTTAAGATCGTCCATGTTCTCTGTCTTCTCCCCACAAGATACAGGGGATCCAACAGAAGACTCAGAAGCCTTAAAATATGGTAGGAGGTACTATGTGGAAGGAATCTGGGTTGCCTGAACACCCTTGGACAGTGAGATGAGTTAGAAATAAACCTTTATTGCATTAAGTCCCTGAGTTCTGAGATTGCTATCAAACCAATTCACCTCTCCACATTAATACAAAAAGCCTTGCAAATAAGAAAGTTACTAGTTTATATGATTAAAAAAGAAAATAAATAAATCAACCCTAAGTTCTCCTTTTGGAAGTATAATTACTATTTAAAAAAATAAAATTCTTCCTTAACTTTTAGACAAATAAAATCTAATTCAGGATAGATTATACTACATAAGATAAAAAATTTTATTTGTTTAAAGTTATGCCATCCTTTTTTGATAGGTTAAAAAAAAACAGATTTTTTTTTTCTCTCCAATCTTTCATTCTAAATTAGAAAATTAAATCAGGAATCAAACATGGGAGTACATTTATAGACCCAAATCTATTTCTACTTTCAAAAATCCCAAATGGAAGCTTCCTAGGAAATGTTTCCTGACAACTTAAAGAGAATTTAAATAGGAAATGTAAGATATCCCTTGAAATATGTCTGATTTTTTTCTCAGAAAATAACACTGTCTATTGAAAAAAAAAATCTCTAACAAAAATAGCCTTCTAAGAAAGTGCCTAGACATGGTAACTACCACATAATTGTAAATAATAATAATAGCAGCAATATGGTAATAATTATTTAGCAATGTCCTGTGTTGCTATTCAGAGAAATCTGAAACTATTCTGATTCTAGATCCTTTATACAGGTGGCCCTCTGACCTGCAAATTCCACATCCATGGATTTAACCAACCTCAGATTGAAAATATTTGGGAAAAATAAAAGTAAAAACTAACAATAGAACAATAAAAAATAATACAAATAAAAAACAATACAAAATAACAACCTTTTTGTTGTGTTAGGTATTGTCAGTAATCTAAAGATAATTTAAAGTATAGGAGAGGACATGCATAGGCTATATTCAAAGACCACACCACTTTATACCAGGGATTTGAGCACCTGTGAATTTTGGTGTATGCAGGAGGTCCTGAAACTGTCCCCAGGATACCAAAGGATGACTATAAAAAAAATAACCTGCTCCAATTACCACCACCATCACCTCCTCCTCTCTGGAAGCTTGCAATAGCTATTTTATCCCTAGCATTCTATCTTGATGTGGAAGATTTTACCATTGATCATGCTAAACACTTTGTGGGTCCTTTCAATTCAAAGACTCTTGTCTTAAGTTTTTTAACTTAAATTTTTTTAAAGTATTTTATTGATACATAACTATACATATTTATGGAGTACATGTGATATTTTGATACATGTATAAAATGTGTAAAGATCAAAACAGAGTATTTAGGATATCCATCACCTCAAACATTTATCTTTTTTTGTATTGGGAACATTTCAAATCTTCTCTTCTAGCTATTCTGAAATACACAATAAATTATTAACTATAGTTACCCTACACCATGCGAACACTAGAACTTGTTCCTTACCTCTAACTGTATACACATTAACCAACCTTTCTTCATCCCCCTTCTACCATTCCCAGCCTCTGGGATCTCTCATTCTACTCTCTACCTTCATGAGGTCAACTTTTTTAGTTTCCACATATGAATGAAAGAATATGTGATATTTGTCTTTCTGTGCCTGGCTTATTTCACTTAACATAATGACCTACAGTTCCACATCCATCTTACTGCAAAGGATTTCATTCCTTTTTATGGCTGGATAGTATTCCATTGTGTATATATACCACATTTTCTTTATCCATTTATCTGATAATAGACACTTAGGTTGATTCCATATCTTGGCTATAGTGCTTTAATAATCATGGGGGTACAGATATTTCTTTGATATACTAATTTCTTTTCCTTTGGATTAATACCTAGTAGTGGGATTGCTAGATCATATGCTAATTCTATTTTTAGTTTTTTGAGAAACTTCCATATTGTTTTCTATAATGGCTGTACAAATTTACGTTCCCACCAACAATGTATGAGAGTTTCCTTTTCTCCACATCCTTGCCAGCATTTGTTATTTTTTGTCTTTTTGATAACAGCCATTCTAACTGGGGAAAGACGATATCTCATTGTGGTTTGGATTTGTATTTCCCTGATGATTAGTGATGTTGAGCATTTTTTCACATACATCTTGGCCATTTGTATGTCTTCATTTGAGAAATGTCTACTCAGAGCCTTTGCCCACTTTTTAATGGGATTATTTATTTTTTTGCTGTTGCATTGAGTTCCTTGCATATTCTAATATCAGTCCCTTGTCAGATTAATAGTTTGCAAATATTTTCTTCCATTCTATAGGTTGTTTCTACACTCTGTTGTTTCCTTTGTTGTGCAGATGCTTTTTAGTTTAATATAGTCCTACTTGTCTATTTTTGTTGCCTGTGCTTTTTAAGTGTTTCCTCTGCCTGAGTTTTGGGAAATTTTCTTGTGTTATTTTTTTTATTTTGAACATTTTTTCTGTTCTTTTTCTGGACTACCTTTAATCATATGTGAACATCCTGGATTTTAAGCCATGATTTACTAAATTTATACATAATTTTGTTTCTATATATGAAATACTAACTTAGTTTATAAGCTAAATACAATGAATCTGAGGAAACTGAGCAGTGAATCTTTATAGATGAACCTACTTCTTCCCTAATTAAAAGACCATTGGTGAAAAGAGCCAAATCTACAATCTTTTGGCAGTAGCATTAATCTCTTCCAGTAAGAGATAAAGTAAAATTTCTAGCAGTGATCCTAAAATCTTAATAGTTACTGCAGACTTTCAAAAACAATAATAGAAATTTACATACATACAATTTCTTAAAAGATTTTTAAAAACAAATGATTTTGTTTTGGAGGAGAATTTTTAAAACATGACATGAACACACTAGTAACATAGTAACCTATAATGTTATAAGTCACCATGAAAAACTCTGAAAAAATAGATATAAATATCAGGTAGCATGAGAGAGCAGAGACACAAAGCAGATATGTAAAAGTAGCTTTTCCTGATAAATTTATCCAGAAAATAAAACACAGGAGAAAAAAATATCTTTTCATATAGTCCACAAATATTTATGATTTCTCTTGGCATCTTTTTGCATCATGAGAACCTTACATTTACAGAAAAAGTGGGAAAATACAACTAAATAATCCATGAATTAACTCAAAACTGAGAATTCACCTTAGTCTTCGTAACAAAAAAAGCTATAAATCATCTTATGCTAATATTCTCTTAGCAGCTTACACAAATACTTCCAACACAAATCTTAAGGCTGGGATGCAAAATTTCCCAACAACAAATTTATTTAATATACTGAAGTATAACTATATAAAATGTATAATTATTATGAAATCTTCCACAGATTAGCTTGTTTTATCTCTATGGCTTTCTTTTTATTTTTTATTTTTTGACATTTCAAAGATTAAGGGCAAGAATCTTTTTTTAAAAACATCAACTATCTTGTCAGATATTTTATAATCTTTCTCTAATCAATTAGTTTTCAAATCTGTCCTAGGAAACATTTCTTCTAGAAATATGTTATATTTCTTACTTCAGATTCTAATTGTAGTAAACTTTACAACTGAAGTTGTTCATTGTACTTTCTTAAGTGTTGCTAGTGGCATTAAAAATAATTATAAATTATTATCTTAAACAATTAGAGCTCAAAGGAACTGTAAGTTAAATATTGCCCCAAACACATTCAATTCCCAATCCACCTACTTTCATCACGAACTCTTTCAATGTTAAGGGCTCTACTATGTTGATTCAAACTTAGTTGCTGTTCATGAAGGTCCACAGGAACAGGGTTTATGCCAGTCCCTTCAAGGTATAGCCTGATTCGCTGTCTCCATAACCACCTTAGGAAAGAGAAGGAAAAGTAAGTTATCTTAAAATAGAATAAATTAAACTAAGGATTAAACATCATAATAATTTAACCAAATTGAAAAATAAAAAACGATTTATTCCATAAATAAATTATTCCACAAACACCTAAAACCCACAGGTTCCTGCTCAAAGATAGATTTGAATGTTTGCCTTTTCAATTATAATGGAAATATCTAATATATATGCAAAAGATCTCCCAAGTAACTTGAATTAAAGTTAAACTCTTTGTCAAGAACCCATTAAGGTCAAGATACTGAGCTACATATAGCTTGTGTTTTGCTCAGCAAAAAATATTATATAAAAAAGAAAGCATTCTGAAATTAAAATAATACTATGTTAAGGTGGTTGGATTAGATAAAAATCCCTCCCCTCAAATTTTGTAATGATGGTTTTTTTTATACAATAAAAGGAGAAAAGGGTTAAGAAATAACAAATATAACATTTTTGATTAAAAATTTAAATGACATTTTTGGTAAAAGGAAAAAAGAATCAGGTTAAATTGATTGCAAAACCAACAATTGATAAACCAAAAGCCAATGAGACAGATTCTGTCAGATAAATGTACAAAAATAAAAATATACTTCCACTTCATGGGTATAAATTAGTCATTTCTAGAGTTGCCAAACTTCCGAAATGCCTAGAAACCAGAATCACTGGTAATAAAATGATTCTAGAGAAGACAAGAAGATCTATTAATAATACAACCATACAAATACCTGGAGAAAAAGCTTTTTCCAACTATAAAATCTAATCCAAGCCAGAAAATAAAAAGTAGTCCAACTTGGTTCTCTCAAATATAATTAGCCAACCCCTTTTTAGCTCCTCCCTCCACCTTGCTCTTTTCATGAGGGTCTGACCACTGAACAGATTAAGTAAAAGAAATACGAAAAAAAAAAAAAAAACAACCATCCCCGCTGCTTAAGGAATACTATATATAAGACAGAGACACCGGGAATCTTAGCATGGTTGGATTAAATCCAGCCTT
>CAUYPO010112523.1:0-21789 GCA_963574435.1 Cheirogaleus major
TAACCTCTTGACATTTCCTCATGTTTCCCTTATGGCTTATCTCCAACTAACCCACAATACATGTTACTTACCGTGTTTCCCCGAAAATAAGACCTACCCATAAAATAAGCCCTAGCAGGATTTCTAAGCATTTGCACAATACAAGCCCTACCCCGAAAATAAGATCTAGTGATGGGCGTGGCTACGCAGCGTATCTGCACAACCCATGCATTTCGCCGTGGAGCGGTAAAGAAGACGAGCAGCCCTTCTCATCTGCCCCATGAGAGCTCTACTGCTTGACATGAGAGATTGGGGCCAATGGTTCTAAAGGAAATAGAGTCGCAAGAAATTCAGGATGGAATTCAGGGTTTGGAGAGTTATGATGATGTTCCAGATGAAGACGACTTAACTATATTTGAATAAATGTAGATTGTTGTACCGTACTTAAAAAAATAACACATTCCCTGAAAATAAGCACTAGGGTGTCTTCTTGAGGAAAAATAAATATAAGACCCTGTCTTATTTTCAGGGAAACACGGTATTTATCTTGTTTATTGTCTGTCTGCCTGTCTGTCTCTCTCTCTCATTCACATGTAAACTCCACAAGGGCAGAAATTTTAGTTTATGTTGTTCATCAGCATATTGCCCATATTTAAAAATGCATCTGGTACATAGTAGATACACAATAAATATTTTTAACGGATGAAAGACTAGTTGAGATGCTCTCTAAGATTTCTTCCAATTTCCAAGAAGCAATGAAAAAAATGCAGTGAGTCCTGTATATTAACAAAAAGGTTACTGACTTATAAAATATTCAAATTTTACATAAAAAAATTTATTTCACTTTGACTGTCTTTGCTAGATTATTTTCTGTCATTTTGAGCATTTGGGAATCAACAGTGCCCATGTATTCTCATTCCCAGAATTAAGGTGTGAAGAAAAATACAAATTGCTAAAAGTAGGAAAACAAAGAGCACACCATATTTATTTTATTTCTTTCCTAGCTATTTGGGTTTGACATAAAAAGAAAATAGAGACTTATTCATTTATTCGCCATACATCTATTTATGCCTTACTCTACATACTTGGTAAGTCCTGGTGGCTGGGGGGAAGTCCAAGCTAGAAGAATTCACAGTCAGGAATGGGGAATACAGACACTAAACTTGTACATGTTCTTCCTCTGAGCCTCAGAATGGAAATGACATGTGTCAGTAGATGTAGTTGTGTTAGGAAGTTCTGCTCCTTCAAAGCCTTGCTAACATGTTACTGATAAAGTAAGCAGTGGCTGAAAATGTCTACACAGACTTTAACTGAGTGTCTATGATCTGCCAAATATTGCAAGTTTGCAAGAGCATCCTCAAACTCCAGGAAGGGAAATAAACTTATAAAAAGATAACTGTAACATGGTATAACTGGCACCCATTCACCAGTTGTACAAGTGCAATGGAACCAGGGATCCACTCTGATTCAGATAGGAGGTCACAGAAGTGTCCCAGTTAGGGTCCTGACAAGAAATGCATGGCACCCTCAAATTGAGTAAGTAGAGAAAAGGCTTTTAAAGTGACCATTTACCAAGGTGTGGGCAAGGGAAACAAGATAGTATGATATGTTGGAAGTTATTATACCTCCAAGCTTCATGGGGCAGAGGAGGTAGAAATTCCTGGATCCTGGAACATAAAGGGCTTTTTGGAGAAAACGGTTTAACAGGAGCTATGATCTTCAGTTCACAGATGCAGCTAGCCCATAGCAACCCCAGGGAGGCAGCTAGGGAGATAAAACCCCACCTCATACTCCCTTTTCCTTCTGCTCTTCTGCCAGGGCTCCTATTGGCCAACGCCAGGCAGAAGGCAAAGACCAAGGGAGTCCACTGATGAAGTCAACACAGGTCAGCCTTCTAGACCGTGGAGCAGGGTAGAGAAGAACCAAGAGTCCACAGAGTGGGGCTAACAAAAGATAGCCAATGCAAAAGGCTTTGGTGGCAGGAGATACTTGAGCTGGGGCTTGAAGGCTATGTAAGGAATGCCTTAGCTAGTTGCACTGGGTCACTCCTGAGAAATAAGAAACAACATTTTGAAGAGTGTCTGACAGGGGGCTCTCTATGCAGAATAGAAAATGTAGACTTTGTTTATATGTCTAGGAGATTCCCAGAGCATGCTCTTTATTGCCGTGAGCTGATAGCAAAATGACTTAGTAAATGGGGGTCTCAGAATCTGGGAACTGACTAAAACCTCTTATAATACCAGGAGAAGCATGCCTGCAATCTTCAGATTTTAGGAGATTTCTTGAAGGCCTTCAGGCCAATCCAAGGTGAGAATGTTAGTTGACTATAGTGTTATATTTGTGGTATGATATGAAATCACAATAACAGCCCCCTAGACAAAATATTAATACATGCTATGAATTGAAACTCCTTCCTCAGTCAATGTAAGTTGTTGAGGCTAGATGGTTAAAAAAAAAAAGCCTCAATCTCAAATTATTTCAAGAGTATAATGGGCTCCACTTCTCTTGATGAGAAATTATTCTTTGTTATACAATTAGCCTCAGACCTTTTGCTTCTGGTTCTTATGTATGTAACATTGCTGAAGAGCTGATTTATAAGTATTACACCCTAGCCTACTTTGGGCAACAGCATGACCTGACACAGTGGTTTTCAAACTTTTAAAAAATGAATTCTTACACAAAATTTCAATATATAAAAGAAGTATAAGCAAAGAATGGGTTCCTTGGTAGTTGAAATCTTAACCGTTCAGCAGAAAATATTTTGTTTCTTGCCCCAAGCCCTGAAACACCATTTGGACACCTGAATTTCCTTGGGGAACAGTTTGTAAGTCACTGACTTTAAGAATAGGGAATTATAGGAAGTGACAGGAGACCAGGGTTCAAGTCTCAATTTTAAATTAAATTTTCCCCTGGGTCACATGAAAAGCAAGCAAACTTCTTGGGGGCTACAGAGGTGCTTGTATTGATCCTCCCTGAGGACTGATTCACAGCATGACTCTGGACAAGTCACTAACCCTCTTTTGCTTTAGGGTTCTCCTCTGTAAAATGGGGTTGTTAATAGTTGCCATGTCCCTCCTTCACCACAAGATGCCGGGAAGATTAATGAACGGTTGTTGCCAAGGCTCTAAAAGACCTTTTGAGGAAAGTCTGTAGATAAGACAAAAAGGAATATATTTCATTTGATCCTAACCAGTAAATGCTCTGAAAGAGTCCAGAAACAAATACCTAAAACTCTAAGTGGATAGTGTCAGTTCTAATTTACTTCTTCACTTGGACTAAGGTGGTGCTGTTTAGAGCCAACCAAGGATATACACACAGCTGCATTCTGGAGACTGGATGTGCTGAAAGAAGAGTGAAGTCAAGAGGTGCGTCTGGGCATCTGGGGACTCATGGGATGAGGAGGGGCAAGTAAAGTGGGGAGGGCAGAGGGGGAAAATATGGGAGAAGCTCTCTGAGCACTGCTGGGAAGCAGAGTTATTGATGATGTGTGTATAAACCAAGCAGGAGCTGGCTACAGGACAAAAACAGCGGCTCTGCGCAAAACAGCAGCAATTGCCCAAGTGTGCTGTGTGGGGAGGAAGGCATCCTTGGTCCCATTTTATAGATGTTAAAACTGGCCAGGGAGCTGCTCTAACCCTGTTGCTGCATATCCTACACTTAAACCATCTCACCTAGACTGACCTTGATCATTATGCACAGCCAAGATTATTTCCAGACTAGGAGAACACTTCCAAGGAAAATTCCTCATGTGTATCTCCTTTTCTTCAAACCCCTCACTGGCGGTCGGGATTTCTTTACTTCCAGCCTGATATACATCAACAGCATTCTAAGCACAGTAATCTCCGCCTTCAATGTCTTCCTTTCTCCAGCTTCAAACTGGTGCCAGAAAATCATCCTAAAGCACAATCTCACCTCGACTTCCTATGCTCAGAAACATGGCATAGGGCCCTGTGCTGACATCATACAGGTCAAGCTCTTTTTCAAGAGCCTTCACTATCAGAAACCCAACTCACACATCCAGTCTCACAACACTGCCCTGATTCTGAACACATCATACTTGTCGTTGCTCTCAGAACACAATTCTCATCCTCCTATTTCTGTGCTTCCCACTTGCCAGTATAAATTCCCTTCTCATTTTGGCTAGATATGGAACCATTGATAATTCTATCCACCCTTCAAATCCTATTGAAGAGGCTTTTTCAATGGGATTTTTTTTTTATCAGATGACTTTTTCCCTAAAAATTCTTCTCAGACATCCCTACCATCTTTCCCTTCCCCTTAGCCTGTCCTATTCTCTGCTTCTATAGCAACCTGTCACTGTATTTATATTCCTTTAAGGTACTTGAAATAGGTGTGGGGTTCACAGTCCTCGGTTCTCAATTAGCCCTCGTCTATTAGTTATGACTTGGAAGAAGTAAGTTAACTTCTTTGAGTCTCAATTTCTTGACCTATAAATGGGAATAAAACACTTTTAAATGAGATAAAGTGTATGAAAGTCTTTATAACGTTGGACTTGACCTAGATAAGGTACTCGACAAACATTTACTAGTAGGTGAAGGAATGAATGAAGAAAAAAATAAGCTGACAAATCTTGCAAAGATATTACAACATACTAATTGTTGACTAGGAAGAGTGGGATCACTCATTCTCGCTTTTCAGCTATAGAATGAGAAAACATTCTATCAAGGCATCTCTTACAAGATCAGTGTTAGTCTGCAAGTAGAATGACAAGGCTGTGAAACTTGCTCCTTGGATGTAGGAGGAGCCACATAGCTTGAGTGTTTGCACTGGCTTTCTCTGCACTGGCTTTCTTCCGTGTTGCTGATGCAACTTTCTATTTCTGCGTAAAGTCTTTCAGATTTGTTTACCTGGTTTGTATCTGGTTTCCAGCATTATGCCTGCTTCATTGTTGTTGTTCTTTAAATTCTCTTTCACCAGACAAAGCAAAAAGTTTGGCTTTGAAGTCCCAGGGAGCCACGTTGTCAGTTACCGCAGGAACCCATGGAAGTACATGTGAAAGCAGGCATTAGAGACGGTGGAGATCAGAGGGCATTTCAAAAGCTGCAGGAGCTATTCAGATTCTCTTATTTAAAGGGGCTCTGATGCCAGAAGATAGTGTGTTGGACTCTTCTGTGCTGGCAGTTTGAAATGTATTTGTGGTTTAAGCATAGAGAGTCCTGATTTAAAATTCCCAGTTTCAGGGGGAAAAATGTTTTCTGTTCTAGGACTCTTATATAGCAGCTCTTTCTGAGGAGCCATATGCCATGCTGTTCTACCATATCTGCAATTCCTGGGGAGGATTTAGGAGCAGAAGATGAAAGGAAAATGAGGAGATAGTTGCTCCATTTATTTTTCTTGCCTGTAGGATAAAGGGCTTGCCTCCATGTTGAACTCTCACACCAAAAGTGCGCTGAAGGTCAAGCAGACATTAAGTAAATATTTGCAAGTTGATCTGCTGATTTAAAGAATTGCTTCTCCACCCCATGAGGAAAGGATACTCTTTTATCAAGTAGCAAATTTAAAGAAAGAAATGAGGTTAGCTGTAGGCAACTCTGTACTGGAGTTTCCTCTGACAACTGAGTTTGACCACAGAGAAGGAGAGAGGAGGAGAGGAGACTCTCCTGGTTTATATTTCCCTCTGTACAAAGTGATAAAGTTGAGGATGAGCAGACTTATTGAACCAAAACGTTAACTTGCGTGTACAGGAAAATTGAAGAAAGCAAAATGCATGGTAGCCTCTCTCTAAAAGCCTTTTATGAGCAGGGGGAAAAAAATATGTCCCTGTTGGTCAATTTCCCTTCTCTCAAAGAAGCAGAATTCTCTCTTGCTGCAGCCCATGTGACTCTTTTGTATTGTCATTTCAACTGTCATACCACATTGCTAAATGATGGTGATTGTGTGGTTAAAAAAAATATGAAAATTGAAATTAAATTTCATTACTGCTGGATAGAATACATTGAGAAAATAATTCCATAGATCTCTCAAACTTGAATCAAGTTTCTCAGTTGGAGAAACAACAGCAACAGCAAACAACAACATTTTTTCCTTTATTTGCATCACTGCACTATATTCCGTTTTAGGAATCAGAAGGGACATGTTTTGCAGAACAGAAATCAAAACACACTGGGTTGAAGGGAAACAATGGTAGTGATTCAGCTCCAACTTCTTATGTAAAAGTTATACCATATGATAATGTAGTTGCACTGCATATTCAATTTTGATATGTAACCTTTGAAATAAATTGGAATATTCTTTTCTGCTACTCTTGGCACACACCAAGTGATCATAAACAATAATCCCATAAAGGTCACTTGCTCGATAAGCTCTGCTCTCAGCAAGAAGTATACAGGACTACTCAGAGATATTTTTCTCTTTTTCTGAGGCTCTTAATTTATTCTTTTTTTTTTTTTCCTTCTTTGAAGCTCCAAACAACATAAATTTTCTTATACCATGTAGACTCACAGAATTTCTGGAATGTTTATTGTTTTTCTCTTTTTCTTACACTTTACTCTTTCTATAAATTTAAACTGGCTGATGGAAAGTAGGCAAAGCAGTTTGGGGTGGTGGGGAAGGGAGTTAATTCAGCCAAGAACTAATTGGCTATTTTAAAGCCAACAATGATTTGATTTCAACTTCCCTCAACCCAAATTAATTTATGTGAATAGATATGGCTCAAATAATTTGGTGTATGTACTTGTGTTTTCTTTTTCAGAACTTGTTCATTTACAAAATGTATTTCGGGAACCTTAGAACAAATCCCAACTAAGCTTAATATTGCTTTACCATAGTAACTTCAGCTCCTCATACAAAAGCTAGAAACTATTTTGTTGAAATTGAGCTCCAATTAGGCCAGTTGTGTCTTTCACCTTTATTCATAAGCAAAATAGCCCCAATCAATATTATCCTACTTGCAGATAACTTGTCTTAGCATATGCCAATTATATCTGCTGCCAAATAATACAGATGACTATCCCCCTTATGAGGTAACAATGTAAGAAAGGACCTCCTTGTCACAAACCTATCTAAAGATGTTTACGTGGGTCATACCCATATTTGGTCAGCCCTCATTCCATCTGGCAGTTGTATAGAAAGGGCAGTCAAGATAGAAAGTCATGTAAAATCTTCTGTGAGGAGGAGTTGCCTCTATCCCCAACTTAATGCCCATTTATTTCAAATTTCTTTACAAATTTTAATCAAATAATGAGAATAGGACATTTTCAGAATGAAATTAGTAAAATTAAAATCATTTTTTATTTTCCAGCTTGTTCTAAAAGGAGGATTTTAAGCAATAGAACAAGCTTAATTGTAATTTCAATTTACTATATGCCAGGTTCTATTTTATTTTTTATAGCCTTACATTTAAAGTATCTCTTTTACATGTTGTAGAGTAATTTAGGTAATTAATCTTGTTCTGTCTCTCTTGATATGAGTTAAATACCATAAGTTTTCAAATAAGCATGAATTGATTTGATTTCCAGTTAGGCTTATGATGAGAAGTATTAGGCTATGAATAGGAGTCAACGTCCGGTGACACTGGTGCAGGAATGCCACTCAGGCATGGGAGTGTTGGAAGAGGTAGTGACGAGAAGCTTCTTGTTATTTTGTATCGAATCTTGTTTTGTTAGGTCTTCTAAAATTTATTATTACTGATACTGTGAAATGGGACTTTTGAAAAACTCAAATCTTACGAGATGTTTCTTTAAGATCTTGTGTTCTTTTCTTATAATTTAAAACTGGAATCTCATTATAGCAGAAACACCAACATTAGCTAGAGCACATAGTACTTGGAATTAAAAACAGAATGATCAGTGATGAATTTGGATATATCTAACAAATGTTGTTAAAATGTATATTATACTGTCCACTGAATCTTTCTGTCAATCACTGAAATTACAGCAGAATACGAACCTAACCAAGGCCCAGTTGGAGTTGACTTTGGGAAGAAGGTGAGTAATTGTGGCCTCCAGTAAAGGAGAGATTGCTGTGATTGTGGCTGTTTCCCACAGAGCTTTCTTCTTGGTTAATGAGTAAAAGTTGGAGACTATATTAATAATATATAGTCAACATTTTTTAGTTTATTTTTATGAACTAACAGGTACCGTTATTTCTTTATCTGGATAATTTTTAGATTGAAACTTAAGTAGGCAAAAAAATACCTAAAATACTTAAAACATAAAAATCCAAAGTAATTCACTTTAATGTTAAATATTTAAAAATACACATGTATATCTTTGCGTCAGATTATGTTGTTAATATATGGTAGGGCAGATGGACCAAATAAAAATTCAGAACTGAACACATTTGAGGAGCTGTGAATACATTTTACACATCTTCCATTTGTTCATTTTTTTTCAGTTGTTTCCCTCTTTATTATGCTGCTTCAGTTGTCTAGCACCTATAGGAATGTACCTAGAAAATGTGACTTGAGTTTATTAGTCCTGTAAGAATTTGCATTTATCTTTGTCAAAAGGATAACTGAAGGCAGGAAAGTTTCTGGGAAATATTCTAATTAATCCAACTCACCATATTTTGTATTCTAAAAATCCCATCAACTAAAATTCAGTTCTTATCTTAAGAAGGAAAAGAGCAGAGGTGTCCCTGAGGAAGAAAAAGGGAGGAATTAAAATAAGTAGAACCAAATGAAAGAAAAAAAATAGGAAACTTCTGCATAAATATTACCCATCTCTCTGCTTTCCTTCTAACAACCCTTGACCTCTGCCTTCCTAGAGATACAATCCTGTTGTCAGGAAACACTTTACTCTCCTAGAAAACCTAAAAACTTTTGATAAGTTGTTTTAAACTCAGCCAGCTTGTTAGTCAGTGTCTGCATTCTGGCTGCCTCATCTGCCTCACATAAGTAGCAGTCCCTAATGGCTGGTGCATTGGGCTTTTCCACACGCAAAATACGCCTCTTGGTACTAAGTAAAGCAAAAGAGCCCAATTTTCTAAGACTTTGCACTTGAGAATGTGCTTGGACAATCTCTGCCCAGATGTCCCTGTGCAGATGCATATTTTAGACATTCTTTTTCCTGATTAGCATGCAGCCAGAACACCTGTTTTGCTGCCTGGAGGAATCCTATCAGAAATGAAGATACACCTGCACGATGAAATATTTGCACTGTATTTATAAACAGATCTCTTAGTATTTGAGTCAGTACCTTCCCATCAGTCCTCAGGTTTATAAGCGTACCCTCTGAAATGATTTTGGTCCCATTTGATAGATTTTTATGGGCATTTTTTTAAAAACTGCATTTTAAGCAGGCTTAAAGTGTTATATCTTCCACAGGGGTTACTCAGCACTTGTGTGTGCACATGGGAGGGTAACTGTTCAAAAATGGAAGCAATTATCCCACTTTGACAACTGGATAAGCCAGATACCATGCATAATATTTCTGAATGCTGAAAAGGGCAGAAAGGTCATGGTCCAAACGTTCACCTTTCTTTGAACATTTAAAACTTTTACCATATGAAAATTAAGTTTAAGCCTGTAACTAGAAACATGAAATACATCTCTAAGAGTAAAGTTAAAATGCTTACATTTTTAATTATATGTGCAATTATTTTAAATTAAAATAAATGACATTATGTAAAATACAACAAAGGACAATGATAGGAAGATTTAAAATCCTATTAAAATCATCATTGAGAATGTATCAAACTTATCTAACTAGACAGCCTGGGAAAAAATAGAAGAATGGCTATCTTGCAGTTTGACTTAAATGATAGAATTTGAATAGCATCATTCATTATTTGTGATTGATATGCTTTTAGAAACTGAGCTTTTGAACTTTTTAAAGTTCTTCAAGCACTGTTTTTGCTATGTATTTCCATGGATAAATTATATTCCTCTAAATTCCTTAGAATTGAGAACACTAGAATTAAACACTAAAAGTTTAGTAGTAATTTTACATGAGCGAGATTCCAGTCCTTCATAACTAAAGTTGTGAATCCCTTAGCCCAGAATAAGAATGGGAACTCTCAAACAATACATTTGGGTTGTTTGAGAGAACAAAAATATAGATTAGCCCTATATTTTTTCTTTAATCTGTCTAAATCAATTAGACATTTGAATTGTGGTATTGTATTTCCAGGAAGCTTCATTGCTTTCTATTATCCTCATGACAAAAATAAACAATTCCTTTTGAAATCGTAAAGAAAAATGCCTCCCACTGAGTTGATGTTGTGTGCTGTTATATGCAAGAACATATGTGTAATAAAAAATGAGAAATTATGGATCAAATAATGATGTTGGAGCCACTTACATAAACAATAGAGAACATTTTGGATGAGCTCCAAATATCATCATTATTGTTTAATTTTAGCCCCAGTTATGCATCTGCCTAGGCTAGTGTCAAAGATAATAATCTCACCAGATAGATATAAAACGCACAACTAAAATTACATAGCTCCATTATTCTGTTTACACATAGTACTAAACCACTCTTTTCCAGCTGACTGACCCAATAGAGCATTTTGTTCATTGAGCTCCCCTGCAAATTCAGTGGGCTGATACCCATGTCTTTGTGTATATTAGGTCATTTTCTATCAACATAGGAATAAAGTAACTAAGAAGAGACGTGAATATGTTTGCTCTCTAATGAATCCGTTCTTTACATCTTGCTCTCTGCCTTTCACGTACAATTATGGGCTTTTAAAGCAAAGGAGAGCCTTCCTGGAAGTCACAAAATGCCAATTAAAAGAAATGGACAGAAGCTGAGTGCCAAATCATTCGTTCTGAGAAAAAGAGGAAGACAAAGACAGCTACGCATTTCAGCCTTCACTGAAATCTGTTCTGCCAGTCAACACATGCTAGAACCCTCAACTGGAAGGGGATTTAGAAAGTTACTCAGTCCAAGACTTGGACATTAATTCAAAACTACTTATCAGAGGAAGTTTTTATGTATGATACGAGTAAAGAAAAATGAAATGGAGGGAAGGAAAGAGGGAGGGAAGGGAGGGAGGGAGGAAGGGAGGGGACAAGAATATAATAGGCAGAAGAATTTTTTTGACATTTTCTCAAAATGGGGGTTAGAAAATAAAACATTGCCCAATTTATAGCTAAAGTAAGGTAACTCAGAAAACTAATTTGTTGGTGGAAAGAAATATTTCCTTTTGTTAAGTTATGGATTGAAAGACAAAACTTTTGTCATTTATTTTCTTTGAATGCAAAGCATTGCACTCTAAGTAGAGCTGAACAGGATCTGCCTCTCCATCACTGACAGTTAATAATTAAATCAAACATTATATTCAGCAATAGAACATATGCATCAGCTTCTTTCAAATTGCATTTCCTTCCTGTTAGGTCCATTAGTGTAAGCCAGACTGCCTTTAGAAACCCCCTTATTGCTGCTGTCTTTCAGCACAGTTCCTGAAATGGATAATGTGGTACATATTATGGGCAATTACACAGAACTCCCCAGCGATAGGGTTTTAGAGTTACAGAATGAAACAGCTGGAACTACAGAGCTATAAGCTAATCAGAAAAAAAAGGAAATAGTTAAAAAAAAATAACCTGGACAAAGAAAAAAAAAAAAAACAAAAAGCACGAGAGGTTCTCTAAAACCATTGTTCTTAGAGAAGCTGTCTGCACCTAGAAGAATCTCCAGGGTTCACACTGTAAAACTATCTTAATCTAAACATGTTATTTTTTAAAAAACCAATTTTTGCCAAATCTTTTATGCTTGTGGTGTAAAAGCACATAACAAACAGGTAGCAAATTTGAAGTATTAAAAACAATTGCACTTTTCTCTCCAGCTTTATCAATGCAGCATTTCCATGTGAGTAACGTTGTGAGATATCTAGTCTTTTTCAACTTTATTTCCATGAAAACTCATATGGTCCTAGACGATAAGGTTTCTATTCACTAAATGAGCCACACACATAATATTTTCATCTTGTTATTTTTATCTTTGGGCTTGGCTGTGTAGTTCTCATGCCATAGAGATAAAAAATTACATAATCTATCTCTCCATTTGGTTTGGGTACTGCAATTGTAGTGTTCTGCATAAAAAATCAGACACAAACGTTAGATATATACCTAAAGGAAAAGTTTCATATTCAAAGGGGAAATATATATTCTGATTTCTCGTACAGATTTAGGAAAGAAAGCAATAATGGGTTTTGATGGCAAAAATGTTGCTTCATTTGGTTGTAAGCAAAGTGCAGTTTTTAGCTTGCACCAATGAAGTGTTTTGAAAATTTTCAGTAAGATTACTTTATAACTTGAGAAATAATGGAACTATCTGTACAGTAACTACTGGGAAATGAAACAAAAGTGGGTGCAATTTCAAACTTTAAATATAGCTATCGAACTATTTTCAAATTTGTTACTATAGTATTCTACAAAAATATGAAGATACTAAAGGCAGACTGTCTGTACGGCTCTTGAAGGACTATTCTTTTTCTCCATAAAGAGAAGGATTACATAGTCATAGCCAGATTTATGTGGCTACTTATGTACTTTCATAAGGGTTCAGTAGCTAATATTTATTTCAGTAACAACACAATAGCAGCAGGAGGAAACTGGACATAAAACATGCTACCAGTTTGATATCCTTAACAGTCATTGTCTCCTACTTCCCTTAAGAGCAGGGATTCTTTGTTGTTATTTTTTTTTTCCTTTTCCAGTAAAAGCTTTATTATAATAGAGTGGATGGAAAGGAAAAATAGATATTAGCAAGACAAAACGTTAAAGTCAAAAGAAGACTATGTCTCCTTATTATAAAAAGTAATGTTCATTTTAACAGTAAAACCCTCATTTGTTTTTATCATTGAAGCTATATTGGTGACTGTATAATATAATAAGTAAATATGCTCTGAACACTCAAACCTATTGTTATATGACAAAGTTCAGGAGATTTAATTGGAGGTTATGTTCTTGTATGTCCCTGCTTTTTATAAGAAGGGACATTGAAACAGAGGGAGAAAAGACCTCAAAGAAACACCAGTGTATCAGGCAGAGGAATAGAAAAACTGGTATGTAAAGAAATTGCTCACTTCTTTTTCCTTCTATCTGAATTTACCCCAAGGGGAGAAAAAACCTGTTCTCTGCCTATTAATTTCTAATACAGAAAATTTTGAATTATGTCTCCATATTCAATAAGTATATTTTGTCTCGACATGGTTTAAATAATAATATCTAGCTCTATTCAATAATAGTTCTTAGAGCACATTTAATTTATATCTAATACTGAACAAAGCACTTTAAAAATATTAACTGACTTAATCCTTCTAACCACACTCTGTTCTAGGTACTATTATTATCCTCATTTGCAGATGAAGAAGCCAAATCAAAGGATTTACCTAACTGCCCAGTTATACAGCTTTATTAACTGGTGGAGCTGAGATTTGAACCCAGGCGTCAGAGCCCGGAATCCGAGCACTAAATATTGCAATACATTGTCTTTGAATGCAGGCATATTGTAGAACTTTATGTTACATCAATTATCAGGTCTCCAGACCCACATCTCTCAGGCAGCATGAAACTCTTTTCAAGCTATGTCCAAGTGTGACTAAACAGCAAGGAATCACACATCCATGCCTGAACACACAAATCGGGCTTCTGTGATATTATTTTGCTTACTATCGAAAAGCCTGCATAAGTCTCACATTTACTTTAGACCAAATTTCAAAGAAAAGGACAGAGACCAGCCTGATAATATCATGCTATGTTTATTTTATTAATCTGATAATTTAAAATATCTTGCCTCATCCTAACAGATATTCTTCAGAAGGCTTGAAACTCTTGGCTGGAATGGCCTTGAAAGCATCTGGAAAAATACATTTCAATAATCCAGTGAACATGAGATATAAAAAAGCTGTCTAGTTATAAAGCAGCCCATCATGCATAATAAATTAACTCAACATTCAGATCTCTTAAATTTATTATGTTTTGCTTCTTATAAAAAGTGTTGATCACATTTAGAAGTTGTGCGATTTTGTAAAATGAAAATATTAAAAAAATACAGAAAAATATTTGTATGATATTGAGTTGGGTGAGCTTCTACTAAGAGAGCCAAGACTCTCAGAATTCATAAGGAATGAGATAAACATTCTTGAATACATAACAGTTTTTAAATTTATGGCAAAAATACCATGAATTAAAAAAAAACACTCAGATTATATACTAGAAAAACATTTTCCACCCATATGACATATAAAGGGCAGATATATATTAGCAGATACAGGTACTTCTTACATTGAGATTTTATCTTAATGCATTGTCTATATTGGTATTTCTCAGCATGCATATAAATCAGCTGAGGACCTTGTTAAAATGAAGATTGCATTTCTGCAGGGGTTGGGCCTGAGATTGTGCATTTCCAGCAAGCTTCATGTGATGCTGATGCTGCTGGGTCCCATCGTGCTTTGAGTAGTATTGATCTAGACCATCAAGTTCATGTAACATTATAAATAACCTACTTGACTTCAAAACACCTTTTAATGAGAGTTGTCATATTTTTACTCATGGAAATTACTTGGAATAGGAGTTATTTAAAATTGTTTGAAAAGATACTTTAATCTTGGATTAAAGAACACACATCCATATGACTAAGAGTGAGATAAAACCTCATTTTTTTTCCTGCTTACTCTCCCTACATCCAAATTTGAAAAGAAAAAAAGAAATAAAAAAGAAGCAATCCAAAAGAAAATTGGGCCAATGATAGTAAAAGACAGCGTAAAAGGGTATTAAATGGGTAATACATTTAAGAATGTATTCTTTAGTCATATAATTACTCATGTAATACAAATTGGAGAAATACAAAATACTTATTTTTATCGATTAATATTATTGGCAAAAATAAGAGTGACAATAAAACTTTTGTTTCTGTGGAGGATGTACTAGGTCATAACAGGTCAATGCTCCTGGTGACTAGAAGAAAAAGCTATATGTAACAGGTGAGAATATAAAGGCCTAGGGAAGGTAAGTAATTTATCCAAGGTCACAAAGGTGATAAATGATCTAGCTGGACTGTGAATCCACATATTCAAGACCTGGGTCTTACTATTATTATTACTATTAAATTCTATTGATTTTCAAAAATGTGCTGATTATTTGTGGGTCTAAGTTATTTAATCTATTACTATAGTGAGCTCTTCTTTATCCAGTTTTTACAAATAAGAGTTAAGAGGAGTGCTTAAGGTCTATGATTGCAGTACAGATAGTAAAATAAATTCAAGGAGCATTGACTTCTATGTACCTGTTCTAATATATGTGCTGTTTATTTGATGGCAAAGCATACTACTACTAATAAGGTCACTGTAAATAAGGTCACTGTAAATAATTTTTTAGTTGCTCTGTAAATAAGGAAAAAAATGCTCTAAACATGTAATTTTTTTTAAAAAAAAACCACACACCTTAATTTATATGATGCAGAAAAATTAATTCCAGAAAGATTAAAGAGTTAAGTGTAAAAAATTGAAAGCCTAAAATATTACGATCAAATGAAGTATGCCATCTGACTTTAGGATAGTGAAGCCCCAAAGTAAAGGAAGACAAAAGAAAATAATTGAGGATTCATAGATATGCTTTAAAGAGTGAGAGAGAGGAAGGGGAGGAGAGAGAGAGGGAGATAAAACTTCTGTCTCAAGAGTATTTTCCTGTTAAACATTTTAAATATGTTCATTTATAAATTGCATTTATTCTTCTAAAAATAGGCTGTTTATGTCCATGGCCAATTTTTCACCATTAATTTGGGCATCATTTTCTTAATTGATTAACACTTTATATTAATGGCATTCACCCTCTGTCAAATATGTTATAAACATTGCTTTTCTGTTCATCTTTTTCCTTTTTATTTTGTTAATGTTTTGACATTATTTTTAGCATATCTCCTTATAAAAACATATAAATAAGCCCTCTATCAAAGAAATATAAATGTACAAAGAACATAAGAAAAAGTTTAACATGATCGCTAATGAAAGAAATATTCTAAAAGTAAAATATTATTTTCTCCCATCAGTTCAGAAACAAATTCTAAATAATGTTTTCTTTTAATTTCAGGATATTATGGGGGTGCAAATGCTTTGGTTGCATAAATTGCCTTTATGTTAATACCCAGTGCTGGAGCAAACTCAGTTACAGGTTAATTAACTCTCATATACTTCTAGTGGAAATGTAAATTTGTACAATATTTATGGGAGACAAAGAATTTATATCAAGAACATTAAAAAAGTTTGATCCCATAAACCTCTCTATTCAATGTGCTCAGGACACTGTGTTAACCCACCAGGTTTACAAATAAACATGACAGTGTCTGCCCTTATTGAGCTTAGGAATCCACAATTGAATGGAGTCAAGTGCACGCTCAAGCAGATGCAGCATCTGTTAGTGGCAGAGTAAGTTATTAAAATAATTGTCTTGTAAAGACAAACTAAAAATTCCAGATGACATATAATAAAATCATATTCATGTACTTAATATTGAGAAATAATTTGGAAAATATGAACTCTAATACCAAGTAGAACCTAGTTAGGTAAAAGAGTGCTCCAACCCATACTTGTATTTCAGATGTATTTGCCATCTAGACTAAACTTCTGCGAAATTGAGTTTATAGCTTTCAATGAATTGGTTCATTTCATCTAAGTTGTTCAATTAATATGTGAGGAATTATTCATAATATTCTCCTATTATTGTATTAATGTCTGTAGGCTCTATACAGATACCCTGTTTTTCATCTTGATATTGGTATATTGGTAATACCTTTGTATCTTCTCTCATATTCTCTTTTTTTAGTTGCTCTAGATGTTTCTTACTTTATTAATCACTTCAAAGAACAAGTTTTCAGTTTCATTAATTTTTCTTTATCATTTTTCTGTTTTCAATTTCATTAGTTTCTAGTCTTATTTTAATTTTTTTTTTTTGCTTGCTTTGGGTTTATTTTGTTATTTTTTTAGTCTCTTGAAATAGAAACTTAGATGATTAAGACCACCTTTATTCTCCTCCTCCTCTTCCTCTTCTTCTTCTTCTTCTTCTTCTTTTTTCTTCTTCTTCTCCTCCTTCTCCTTCTCCTCCTTCTCCTCCTCCTCCTCTTCCTCCTCCTCCTCTTCCTCCTCCTCCTCCTCCTCCTTCTCCTCCTCCTCTCCTCCTTCTCCTCCTCCTCCTCCTCCTCCTCCTCCTCCTTTTCCTTCTCTTCCCTTTCTTCTTTTTTTTAATGTAAGCATTCAGTGGAATAAATTTCCTTCTAAGCACTGCTTTAGCTATATTTCACAGATTTTGATACTTTGTATGTTCATTTTCATTTACTTCATTTTTTTTTTACTTTTTTTTAATGACATGTATCCACCAATATAGTATCATATGGAATAGTTTCTGTGCCCTAAAAATCCTGTGTTCTGCCTCTTCATTCCTCCTTCTCTCTAACCCCTGGCAACCACTGATCTTTATATATACACATTTTCTTTTTTTTCCTCCAAATTTTATTAAGGTTATGGTGGCTTCATAAAATAAAATTAGAATATATTTCTTGTATACAGGTTAGTTTAAATAATATTAAAATCATCTGTTCTTCACAGGTGATGTAGAATTTAGCTGTGAACTCATCTGATCCTAATCTATTATATAATAATTTTTTAATTATCTTTCCAGTCACTTCTATGCTAAATAATTAATTCAGGTTTTAAATTTTTCCTTTTCATAATGGAGCATTTGGTAAATTTTATTAGAACTTTTTATATGTTTTTGTTGATTAATGATAATGATTGGTTACATAATGCCAATAGATTGCGGAATGGTGACACACAAGAAGTTTTTCTTTTTTATTTCAAAATATTAAGGGGGTACAAATGTCTTAGGTTACATGGATCATTTTTGTAATGCTTGAGTCCTGGCTACAGGTGTGCCCATTACCCAAATAGTGTTCATAGTGCCCATTAGGTTGGTTTCTTCCTGTGTCCTCTTCCTCCCTCTTTCCATTGAGTTTTACTTCCATCTGTGCACTTGTATGCTCATTGGTTAGCTCCAATTTAATGACGAATACACGTGGTGTTTGCTTTTTCATTCTTGCAATACTTCACTTAGGAGAATGGTCTCCAGTTACATCAAGATTGTTGCAAAGGGTATTAAGTCATCTTTTCTATGGCTGAGTAGTACTCTATGGTGTACATATACCACATTTTATCAAGCCACGTATGAATTGATGGGCACTTGGGTTGATTTGACATCTTTGCAACTGTGAATTGTGCTGCAATAAACATTTAAGTGTAGGTGTCTTTTCAATAAAATGACTTCTTTTTCTTTGGGTAAATCCCAGTAGTGGAATTCCTGGATTGAATGGTAGGTCCACTTTTAGTTCTTTGAGGAATCTCCATGCTGTTTTCCATAGAGGTTGTACTAATTTGCAGTCCCACTAACAGTGTGTAAGTGTTCCTTTCTCTCTACATCCATGTCAGCATCTATTGATTTTGGACTTTTTAATAAAAGCCATCCTACCTGGGATAAGATGATTATCTCATTGTGGCTTTAATTTATATTTCCCTGATGATTAGTGGCATTGAGCATTTTTCATATGTTTCTTGGCCATTTGTCTTTCTTCTTTTGGGTTAAATTTTTCTTTGACTAAATTTTAGTAACTTATGCTTTACTAAGGAACTATCCATTTCATCTAGATTTTTAAATTCATTGTTATATAGTTGCACATAGTAATTTTTTGCTAATACTTTTAATCACTTGTAATTTATGATTATATTCTTTTCTCGTTCCTGACTGTGCATAGTTTTCACTTTTTTCCTCTTTAATCAAGTGCACAAAGGGGTTATCTAAAACATCTTATTGTTCTTTTTAGAAAACCACCTTTTGTATTTATCTATTTTTCTTATTAAGTTTTTCTTTCATTAATTTCATTGTTTGTTTTCTATTACTTATATGTTCCTGCTTTGGGTTGATTAACTTAATTTTTATCTGATTTCTTATGGAATGACCTTTAAATGCCAAAATTATTTATTGTTTTTATTTTAATAGGCTATTTTTAGAGTTTTCAGTTCACAATAAATTGAGCAGAAGTTATACTATTTCCCATATACTCTTCTGCCTCCACGTACACACAGTCTTCCCTCCATCAACATCCTATGCTAGAGTGGTACATTTGTTACAATCCATGAAAATACACTGACACATTGTTATCACCCAAAATCTATAGTTTAGATTAGGGCTCACTCTTGATGTTGTACATTTTATGGGTTTTGATGAATGTAACATATTGACATGTATCCACCATTATGACATCATAAAGAGTATTTTCCCTGCCCTAAAAATTCTCTGTACTCTGCCTATTTATCCCTTTCTCATCCATAATTGTTCACAATCTCTGATCTCTTTACTGTTTCCATAGTTTTACCTTTTCCAGAATGTCCTAAAGTTGGAATCATAGAATATGTAGCCTTTTCATATTTGCTTCTTTTTTTTAGTAATATAGATTTAAGGTTCCTCCATGTCTTTCTTGTGACTTGAAAGCTCATTTCTTTTTTAGCATTGAATAATATCCATTGACTGAATGTACAGTTTATCCATCCATATACTGAAAGATATCTTGGTTGCTTCCAAGTTTTGACAATTATAAATAAAGCTGCCATATACATCCATGTGCAGGTTTTTGTTGTGGATGCAAGTTTTCAACTCATTTGGGTAGATACTAAGGAGTGCTATTGCTGGATTATATGATAAAAGTACGTTTAGTTTTATAAGTACCAAATTGTCTCCAAAGTGGCTGTACCATTTGTATTCACTGCATCAATGAATCAAAATTCCTCTTGCCCTACATTCTCACCAGCATGTTAGTGTTCTGAATTTTTGCAATTTTAATAGGTATGTAGTATTAATAGTGTCTCTTTGTTTTAATTTGCAATTTCCTGATATATGAAGTTGAACATCTTTTTATACACTTATTTATTTATTTATTTTTTAAGAGAGAAGGTCTTGCTCTTTTCCCAGGCTAGAGTATAGTGGCACAATCATAGCTCACTGTAATCTTGAGATCATGGGCTCAAGAGATCCTCCCGCCTCAGCCTCTTAAATAGGTAGGTCTACAGGAGCATGCCATCAGGCTCGGCCAATTTTTAAAATTTTTGTAGAGACCAGATATTGCTGTGTCACCCAGGCTGGTCTTGAACTCCTGGCCTCAAGGCAATCTTCCCACCTTGGCTTCCCAGAGATCTGGAATTACAGGCATGAACCACCATGCCCAGTCTTCTTGTATTTTTTTAATTTCACATGATACTGCCTCTTTGACTCATGGATTATTTAGCAGTATGTTGTCTAATTTCCAAGTGCATGGAAAATTACCTGGTTTTTTTTTTTTCATATTTAGTTTGACTTTGTTTTGGTCAGAGAACATATTTTGTAGGATTTCAATTTTATAAAATTTGTTAAGATTTGTTTTATAATCTATGATGTGGTTTACCTTAGTGAATGTCCCAAGTTTGCTCGAAAAGAATGTGCCTTTTGCTCTTGTAAGATGATGTGTTCTATAAATGTCTATTAGGTCCCATTGGTGGATAGTGTTGTTCAAACCTTTTATATACTTGTTGATTTTATGTCTAGTGGTTCTGTCAATTACTGAGAAAGGGGTGTTCAACTTTTCAAGTGTAATGGTGGATTTATCAGTTTTTTCTTTCAATTTTGTCAGTTTTGTTTCATGTTCTTTCAAACTCTATTGCTGGTGCATACACATGTAGGATTATTATAGCTTCTTGGTGAATTGACTATTTTATAATTATGTAATGACCCTCTTTGTGTCTGCTAATTTCATTTTCTCTGAAGTCTACTTTATCTAATATTCATATAGCCACTTCAGCTTTCTTTTGATTAGTGTTTGCAAGAATATCTTTTTCCATTTTCTATCTTTTACTTTTAAATTACCTATAATTATATTTGAAGTGAATTTCTTATAAACAATATATAGCAGAGACATGTTTTTACATCCATTCTGCCAATTTGTCTTTTAATTATGCAATTAGACCATTTACATTTAATATAATTATGAGTGGTCAACAGGGCATCATCCTATACTCTCTGTGGCTATAGCTTCCAAGGGGAAAAGACAGGGGCATACTGTTAGTGAAAAATAGGAATGAAAAACAGGTTTTACCCACAGTCTCTATGATTGTGCTGTCTGATGGGTAGGGGAAGCAGCACAGGCAACCATTTTATGGTATCCACCTGTAGTAGCACAGGTTTTATCAAAATAGGTTTGTCCTGCTGGGCTTCTCTTTTTCTTGTCCTTTGGCTAGAGAGAATATGCTTTAGGAAATGGAGTTATTTTGTGTGACTTTGGACTTTTCTAATTTAGAGCTTCTAGAGAACCCAGGTCAGCTTATATGGTGGTATTATTATCTGAATGTTTGTATCCTCCTAAATTTGATATGTTGAAATCCCAGCCTCCAAGGTGATGATAATAGGAAGTGAGGCCTTTTGTGAAGTTATTAGATCATGAGCACAGAGTCCTCATGAATGAAATTAGTGCCGTTATAAAATAGACCCAAGTGAGCTCATTCATTGCTTCCACCAGGTGAGGACACAGAGAGAAGGTGCTGTCTATGAGGAAGTGGGCCCTTAGCAAACACTGAATCAGCCAGCACCTTGATTTTGGACTTCCCAGCCTCCAGAACTGTGAAAGATAAATTTCTGTAGTTTAAAAGCCACCAGTTTGTGGTATTTTTTTATAACAAGAGAAGGGGGGGAACCTGTGGCCCTGGGGCCACATATGGCCTTCTGGATTCTCGAGTGTGGCTTTTTGATGGAATCCAATTTTTACACAGCAAATCCCTTTAGGGATTTGTTCTGTGAAGTTTGGATTCAGTCAAGGGGCCGCACTT